>JACEEZ010018769.1:42500-82500 GCA_016584305.1 Chionoecetes opilio
AGAAGATACGAACATGGAAGTTTCGTAGTGAAGAATGATAGGATATGACATATACTAACTACAACTACCACTAACACTACTCGATCCGGGGGACTATAATATGAATTCGCAGGGCACTATCAATACCCATTTACTTTACAGTGCGCGTCAAGTCTGTTTTTAAATGTAGTTATTGTGCTGGCTTCGACAACATTTGCTGGTAACTTGTTCCATCGATCAACAACTCTAACATTGAAATAATTTTTACGGAGATCTGTGATGCAACGTTGCCCGTTTAGTTTTAAACCGTTACTTCTTCTTGTCACTTGAGAAGAAAGCTCGAATAGGTTCTCTTAATTAATGACATCAAATCCTTTTAGGATCTTATAGGTTTCTATCAAGTCCCCACGGATTCTACGATCCCTTAAGGAAAACATATTAAGTTTCCGCTGTCTCTCTTCATAAGATGAATTTCGCAGAGATGGAATTTTGTTTGGTTGCTCTTCTTTGCACTGATTCCAATTTGGCTTGATCTTTTACGAAACAGGGCGACCAGAATTGAACGGCATATTCCAAGTGCGGCCTAACCAAGGACGTGTATAATTGTGTCATTACTTTCGGAGTTTTATGTTCAAAGTTGCGTTTAATGAAGCCCAACATCATATTCGCCTTTTTACTGGCAGCTAGGCAGTGCGGACTGGTTTTCAGATCATTACTGATGATGACACCTAAATCCTTTTCCTGCTGTACTTCAGTTAACGATTTATTTTGCATTTGATAGTTATATTTGAGGTTATCGTTGCCTATATGCATTACTTTACATATATCGGAATTAAATTCTAATTGCCATTTATCACTCCAATCTGATAGTTTGTCGAGATCACTTTGTATGAGTTCGCAGTTTTCTCTAGTTTATGCTTTACCGCCTAATTTGGTGTCATCTGCAAATTTCGATATTTTGGATACAAGTCCGCAGTCCAGATCATTGATATATATCAGAAAAAGAGTAGGACCCAAGACCGAGCCCTGAGGCACCCCACTAGTAACATCTAACCAATCAGATGCCTCGCCATTTATTACTACCCGTTGTTTACGATTTGAAAGCCAATCGCCAATCCATGAACATAATTCTCCTAAGCCATGTGCCCTTAGCTTGGTCAAAAGATGCTTATGGGGAACTGTATCGCAGGCTTTCTGAAAATCAAGGTATATTATATCCGAGGGAATTTTAGCGTCCCATTTTGAATAAATGACATTAAAAAAATCGAGTAGGTTTGTTAAGCAGGATCTCTTATTTCGAAATCCATGCTAGGAGTTTAGTATTGAGTTATTTTCATCGAGATAAGACACTATTTTATCCCGCAATATTTTCTGAAATAGTTTAACAATCACAGACGTTAGACTAATTGGGCGATAATTTCTTGCGAGGCTCTTACTCCCTTTCTTGAATATCGGTGTAACATTAGCTAATCTCCACATACTTGGAACATTTTTGTCCATTAGCGATTTATTGAGAATAATCTTTAATGGGAGCGAGGATTACATAGGATTACATAGGAATAACAAACACCAGGAGACCTATTGGTCCATAGCGAGGGTATCTGCTGAACTACATACTACTAACTATCAACTACTTGTAAGAAAACAGTTGGAAAATGATACCATGTCCCTAAAGAGGATAGGAACATGGAAGTTTCATAGTGCGGAATGATCGATATGAAAAAAATACTAACTACAACTACCCACTACCACTACAACTAATTGATACGGGGGGACTAGATACGAATTCGCACTATCAATATCCATTTACTTCACAGTGCGCGTCAATTCTGTTTTGAATGTAATTATTTGTGCTGGCTCCGACAAATGTGGCTGGTACACTTGTTCCACCGATCAACGACTATAACATGAAATAATTTTACGGAGATCGGTGATGCAACGTTGACCGTTAGTTTAAACATTAGTTCTTGTTGTCATTGAGTTGAAAGCTCGAATAGGTTCTCCTTGAGCAAATGACCATCAACTCCTTTTGGATCTAAAGGTTCTATCAAGTTCCACGGATTACGATCCTTAAGGAAAAACTATTAAGTTTCGCAGTCTCTATTCATAAGGTGAATTTCGCGAGATGGAATTTGTTGTTGCTCTTCTGTGCACTGATTCCAATTTGGCTGTCTTTACAAAAACACATGGCGACCAGAATTGAACGGCACTATTCCAAGTGCGGCTATACCAAGGACGTCGTGTTGGATTTCAGGAGGATCCAGGATTACATGGATTTTGATGGGTCAAGTTTCAGCAAATACTTTTGTATTTCGTTTACTGTTATCTCCCTATTACGTCCTATTCCTTTCGAGTCCAGAACATACATGTTTACTGTTCTGGGAATGATTTCATCCTTTAATAAATACGCCTTAAAGTAATTCATTGCAGTACGAACGCCATACTCTTATTATCATTTACCAAGCTTAGTAGTAGTATATTTCAGTGGCCCAATACTTGTTTGACGTTTTGCCTAATTCGAACGTATTGAAAGAACCTTTTCGGGTTTGATGTGGATCCTTTGCAAATTTTTTCTTCATACCAGCTTGTTATACTTAATTAGTCCTTTGCAGCGACGTTTTACGTCATTGTATTCTCAGAATCGCCAGTCTGCATTAATCGTTTGTAAACTTTATACGCTCGCGCTGTCTGCCATGATTTTGTTGGATTCTCATTATTCATCCACTGGGTCTGTTGTATTATGTTATTTCAAACCCGTTTTTTATTACCATGGCTGGGGAAACATGTTTTTTCCCACCACGATTTTTGGACAAGTTTAAGTTTTTTCGTTGAAAAAATAAATTACAATGTTTTTTCCCCCGGCATTCCTTGCGTTTTTTCTTTTCGTCCCGTTTTTTTACCATTTTAGCCTTTAGGCGTCAATCCTATTCAACTTCGCTATAACCGTTTCTTTTTAGTACCCTGCGATGCAGCTTCTCTGTCTGTGTGGGAAGTTGGAAAATAATCTGCTTTATTTATTTAATTTTCGGGACTAGTAAGTAAATTAAAGGTTAATTCCCCGATTTTTTTCTTGGATGGTCTACATTGCAATTTTATGCCGCATTTGATTAGCCTCCGTGAATCCCGCTATGTTTTTACCAAATTGGCTGTTTTGTTTCACACCTATATCCGCAAGTATAAATCAATCAGGATCAATTTGTCTGTTGTTTTCGGGGGTAGTTAAAAAAAAAAAATACTAAATCTAGGAGGATTTTACTATTATCCCTTTTTGGTACTAGGGCTCCATTGGACCACCGCATGATTTTTTAAATATTACTTCGTTCACCCTATTCAAGCAATCGCCATTACCCTTCTCTTATTCAGCAGAATTATTTATTCAGTTTCTATACGAGGTAGGTTTTTTTTAAAATCCCCTCTACAAATAATTGTGTCTAGTTTATTATTTGTTCACCAATGACGTTTATTTCTTCATATACAGGATGGCAATTATCTTTCCGCATTTTTTTGTTTTCAGGATTTGGCCGAAGGGGGAGGAGAGGAGGGCGAGGACTATATAGTTTACCAATTAGTTCAATAGTTAGCCAATTTACCCGTTCTTTTAGGCTTAACTTTGCGTTAGACTGAGTCATAATGATTTTGTTTACTTTACGATTTCGATGCTCTGCAAAATTGTCTTTAATGTCAAGAATAGGAATAGAGGGAATAGGACACACCTCCATATGCTTTATGAGTGCTGCGAACCATTTTATTTAGGGAATTGTCGTATAGCCTGGAATGGAATTGGAATGGCTTCTATTTCAGCCTTATTTAAATGTTTTATTCTTTTGTGTTGAGCCCCAACTTCAGTGGATATTTACGATATCTCTAGCTTGGCGTGGCGTTTTTTTTTTTCACGGCACAACAAAAAGTATGGCTTAATAATTCGTTTTACGCTTATTTTTTTTAAATGGATGCCTCTGGCATCATTTGTTGTGCAGTTAATTTTAAGAAGTTCCTTGGATATTTGGTAAAACCTTGCGGCGGGTTTACCGGCCAGGCCAGGGCGTCTAGGGTACACTGTTACAGGGCGCTTGATTAAGTTACTTGATTAGTATTTGCGGAAAACGGGACGTGACCCACCAGCGTTGCTGTTGTGGGGTTAAGAAAGGGGGTTTTTAAGTGATGCTGCTACCCGCCCAGTCCGCTCGTCGTTTTTTGATCTGTAAGAAGAAACTTAGTCATTAGAAGAAGTCTAGCGTTGCATGGCCGCGGGGCTGAGTGGAGTCTGTGTCATCTCCAAACACGGATTGGAATCCTCAACCAGGATGGGATCCTCGTAGAAATTATTCCAGAGTTTGCGAAGTCTACCTTCTCTTGTGCACAAAGAGACCTAAGCGTGTGTTATTTGCGCTGAACGCCTTGTCGTAAAAAGCGTTGGCCTACTCCTTAGTTTGGGGAGATTCTTGAAATAATGATATGATTAGTTTAGGTCTTGAAGTTCCGGATCAACTCTGTACTGTCAGAATTTCTAATCATCCGCGACTGTACACGTCGTTGGTTCCTGCATGGATGACATAGAGAGTTTTATCGTTAGTGTTTTTGTGATGTCATCGCAGGCTTGCAGTGATGTCGTTCGGAGTCTGCTCTGGGAAACGAAGCGTTCCTTTTGTCAATCGTGACCCTACCACAAAACTCCACCAGTTGTCTAGGAGAATTGAGGTCACCGATCAATCTGGTCTCGTGTACGTCTTCCTTAATTTCGCCAAGAACCGAAATTGGTGTAGGATGGTGATCGTTAGGGGGGCCTTGACTGCTGTTGTCGTCGTCGTGATCCTCGCCTTTACGGGAACAAAGGGAGCAGGGGAAGGAGAAGACGAGGGAGCGGGGGAGAGGAGGAGGAGGCTGGCGTAGAGGAGGAGAAGGGGGCGGAAGAGAAAGGAGGGGGAGGAGGAGGAGGAGGGGATGAGGAGGAGGAGGTTGGGGAGGGGGAGGAGGTGGGGGAGGAGGAGGAGGAGGGGGAGGAGGGGGAGGAGGAGGGAGGTGGAGGAGGAGGAGGAGGTGGAGGAGAGTGGAGGAGGAGAAGGAGAAGTAGGGAGGAGGGGGGGAGGGAGGCAGGAGATGAGGGGTCTGGATGAAATAGAAGGGGATGTGGATAGGGTAGGGACGGGTTAGATTTAAGGAGGTGGAGGATCATAAGTTATAAGGAGGTTGCCAGGGGAAGATCTGGGAGAGGAGGCTGAGGAGGAAGGGGGGGGTAGAGGAGGTGTCTACTCGAGGCGGAAGAAAGGGAAGAGGAGGGCGAGGGGATGGCCAGGTGTGGGTGGGGTGGAGGAAGTTGATGGCAACAGCCTTCGTAGCGTCATAACTATCACGGAGACCGTCATGACTCTTCTTAAGATCATTGTACAGTGCGAGGGTTACTTTTTGCTTGTTTGACAAAACACAAAGTCTACGGGCTGTGGAGTTGATGAAGTATTGTGGAGCGAACTTTCCACTGCACCCCAAACACTTTCGTAGAATGGAAGGCATCCTGAAAGTAAAATATTATGCACTGCGGGGATTTAAATAGATGTACTGTACGTCAACCCGAATTAACAAAAACTGAATACTTTTAAGACAAAGTGATGTATAATGCGCTTATCTCTATTGGGAGCGTAGTGCTCTCTCTCTCTCTCTCTCTCTCTCTCTCTCTCTCTCTCTCTCTCTCTCTCTCTCTCTCTCTCTCTCTCTCTCTCTCTCTCTCTCTCTCCCCTTCTCTCACTCCTCTCTCTCCCCTTCTCTCACTCCCTCTCTCTCCCTCTCTCCTCCCTCTCTCTCTCTCTCTCTCTCTCTCTCTCTCTCTCTCTCTCTCTCTCTCTCTCTCTCTCTCTCTCTCTCTCTCTCTCTCTCTCTCTCTCTCTCTCTCTCTCTCTCTTTCCCTCTCTCTCTCTCTCTCTCCCCACCACCGGTAGTACCTGGGGATTACGGATTTAGGGCGCGGACAGAAAGGTCAAGAGTAATTAACTGGGTCGGTCAGTAGGTCAAATCCCTGGGGAATACTCTACGAGGGAGTGGCCGCTTCAGGTGTGGAGGAGGAGGAGGAGGAGGAGGATCTATAAAGAAGCAGCCAATGAAGGAAGGGGTCACTCCGCCGCTCATTCATCCATTCACTGTTAATTTTCTGCTCCATTACACCGACCGAAACTAAAGAAGGAGAGAGATAGAGAGATAGAGAGAATATGTATGTGTGTGTGTGTGTGTGTGTGTGGTGGAAGGGTGAGTGTGTGTGGTGAAATGGTGAGGATGTGTGTGTGGTGGAAGGGTGAGTGTGTGGTGGAAGGGTGAGGGGGTGTGATGGAAGGGTGAGTGTGTGTGGTGGAAGGGTGAGGGGGTGTGGTGGAAGGGTGAGGGGGTGTGATGGAAGGGTGTGTGTGTGTGTGTGTGGTGGAAGGGTGAGTGTGTGTGTGGTGGAAGGGTGAGGGTGTGTGTGTGGTGGAAGGGTGAGGGTGTGTGGTGTGGTGGAAGAGTAAGGGTGTGTGTGTGGTGGAAGGGTGAGGGTGTGTGTGTGGTGGAAGGGTGAGGGTGTGTGTGTGGTGGAAGGGTGAGTGTGTGTGGTGGAAGGGTAAGGGTGTGTGTGTGGTGGAAGGGTGAGTGTGTGTGTGGTGGAAGGGTGAGGGTGTGTTGTGTGTGGAAGGGTGAGGGTGTGTGTGTGTGGTGGAAGGGTGAGGGTGTGTGTGTGGTGGAAGGGTGAGTGTGTGTGTGGTGGAAGGGTGAGGGTGTATGTGTGGTGGAAGGGTGAGTTGTGTGTGTGTGTGTGGTGGAAGGGTGAGGGTGTGTGTGTGGTGGAAGGGTGAGGGTGTATGTGTGGTGGAAGGTAGTGTGTGTGTGTGTGTGTGTGTGTGTGTGTGGTGAAGGTGAGTGTGTGTGTGTGTGTGGTGGAAGGGTGAGGGTGTGTGTGTGGTGGAAGGGTGAGGGTGTGTGTGTGGTGGAAGGATGGGGGTGTATGTGTGGTGGAAGGGTGAGTGTGTGTGTGTGTGTGTGTGGTGGAAAGGTAGGGGGTGTATGTGGTGGAAGGGTGAGGGTGTGTGTGTGGTGGAAGGGTGAGGGTGTGTGTGTGGTGGAAGGGTGAGGGTGTGTGTGTGGTGGAAGGGTGAGGGTGTGTGTGTGGTGGAAGGGTGAGGGTATGTGTGTGTGGTGGAAGGGTGAGTGTGTGTGTGTGTGTGTGGTGGAAAGGTGAGGGGGTGTGTGTGGTGGAAGGGTGAGGGTGTGTGTGTGGTGGAAGGGTGAGGTTGTGTGTGTGGTGGAAGGGTGAGGGTGTGTGTGTGATGGAAGGGTGAGGGTGCGTGGTGGAAGGGTGAGGGTGCGTGGTGGAAGGGTGAGGGTGTGTGGTAGGGGTGCTGGGGTAGAGTTGAAGCAAGAGTCAGTGTGTTTTTGCAGTATTCCAATAATTACCAGTCAGTTGGGAAATCAGGCTTTATAATGCAATGAAGCTTTTCCTAGAATTTTTTAGCTGGAAGCTGCTATGCCTTCTTTTTACACGATCAGGCAATATTTGGGTCATATCTTACTTTTTTTTTACAAATCCGTTCGACCAAAAACGAGTATGCAATTCCTTATTAATGCATGAAAAAATATACGCACAATAGCATACCTCTTAAGAGAATAACCAGACTAACGCCTCATGTTCTCGAGCTCAAACTAGAGAAGTTTTAGTATTATACGTAGATATCACATGTTTTAGATCTTTTCACAATTGTTTTAAACGAAGAGGCAGCATTGCAAGTGCTGTGAGACAATATAGAGGAAAAAACTGCCGAGTGCACTTTATCAAAAAATATGTTGATTAGGGAGTTTGAAGTATTGCAAAGTCAATTTCAGTTGCGGAGGAGTCTTTATGCTTTCCCCTTTCCCAATGAAGACGTCCATGTTGTTACTTTTATTCACTCAAGAGGCAGAGAGAGAGAGAGTATAATGTCGAGAGTAGATGAGAGAGTAGATGCCGTCACCCTCAGACGTGAAGCTGGAGTCCCTGGAAAGGTTCAAAGCCTTGGATGATGTTCGTGTCATGAAACCATGACCTTCTACAGCCAGAGCCGAGGCAGGCGACGTCCCATGTCTGCCTGGGTGTGTTGCAGTGGTGTGTAGCAGTATGCACTGACGTCACGAAGTTCCGCCCCCAAGCACATGGTTGGGGCTTGCTGGCCGTGCGGTGATGTAAACAAATGGCATTACTTTCCCTGTAAACGCGGTACACTCACGCTTACTAACCTCTTTTTTGATGGTTGGGAAAGTGATTGATGGTGTTCATCTGTCAGACTATGTCCTCCAGATGTTGGTCTCTGGATCTATTCCTCGTTACATTGAAAAATGTAAGGAAATAGGGAATATAGATCCATATAACATACCGCAGCACAAATAGGTTCACGACAATGTTTGGTGGTGATCTTCCCAGATTTACGCCACAGTGATATATAGCCTACCACTACCTTGTGAACTATAAAAGTATTTATAATCACTCTACCCATGTCTACAATTCATAAGGAATAGTCAATTCGCTCAGCAGTTTAATACACAGCTTAAACACTGCAAAAGTATTAATAATAATGAGCTGTAGCTACTGTGTGTGTGAGAGGAGTGGTGTGAGAAAGCGGAGAGAGGGCCTCGATCAGTCGCTCACACAAGTGGTCAAATTGGAGCGAGGAGGGTAGCGCTCCTGCTTATACGCAGATTGATGATGTTATTTATTTAGTAAACGCTAATTTATGCATGGTGCTAATTCATTTATCAGAAAACTAAATATATCAATGGAAAGCTAATACGATGTAGCTTCTATTGAAATCAGGGCTTGAAAACGAAATAATTTCTCAAACGGTTCGTTCCGATCAGAAACAGTATTATTAACGTTTCATTTTTCGTTCCTCCTCCAAACATAACGTTACTGAACCGGTTAGAACGAAATGAAAACCGGTTAGAACGTTATTTTCAAACCATGTAATGAATATGCTATTAGCCCTAATAAATAATAATCCCTATACATGACTACATTTTTATAGATGGTAATAAAGCCATACATTTCATGGTGCATAGTATCCAACAAAATCAAACCCTTAGATGTCGTAAGAACTACATTATTATACGACTTAAATAAGGCAACACATTTACATATACAATACAGGAAGCGTAGTGTAGGAGTATGCAATCTCAGTTGCCGTAAAGACATGATTCACTAATTATTTATTAATATTATATATGGTAAAACTATATTAATTCGAAATATCACCAGCCCACTAATTAAATAAACCTAATCAATGAAGTCAATTATACATGTGGTCCTCCAAGGACTAGAACTTAGGACACTCACACCGAAATTCGGCGCACCAAGCATTAGGCTATGAATTCACACAGTTAAAAAATGTAAGCACATACTCACGATATATAATCCCTTTTCGAATACTGCATATTAATCTAAGCATATTCTTAAACCAAACTGCAGTATAATAGTTTAACGATTGCACGATTGGAAGGTGTAATGAAATAAGGGAACGTGATGCATATCACGAAGACATAAATTCATAATTATATAAGGTAAAAAATAGTTATTCTTCACAAATTAAATGAAAAGTGGTGCATATGATAATATTTGAAACAAAACCACATCGTCAATTGCCAAGTGAACAAATACAGTAGACTTAATTAATGTATGTATGTAATACAGATGCATTTACTTAAATAATTTGGCTACTGGAAGTGCGAATGGATTAGTGACCAAATATGGCATGGAACGAAAAAATTACGTTATTAACCGGTTACAGGGATTTCAAAATAGCGTTTTTGCTCAGGAACAGTAAATATGATAACGTTTTCGTTTCCGTTTTTGTTCAGAGCATAATTTCGTTCGTTTCGGTTTTCGTTTTCGTTCCCTTAAACCGTTTCCAAGCCCTGATTGAAATGCTTCATGTCAAAAGCTGTTGCACAAAATTTTAAATGGCGACGAATTTAAGTTAATTTTAAGTCCATGCATATTTCTTCAGTCTCATGATGACATTTATTAAGTGTTTTACTGTGTTATATGTAATAATCTTATAGAACAAACATTTCCGAAGATAACAGTATATCATTTATACTGATAAATGTATTTGGCAGGTGTAAAATTACTCTGGAAAGTAAACTTTCCCGGGTTCCTCAGCCAGCCCCACGGCAAGAGTCGCTTTGTTATTGTTTGTCACGTGATCATGACGTCACGTGCATACTATCTATGGCCAAGTACCGATTGCAGCCACGAAACTAGTACTACTATTCAACCACTAACAAGGCACCTCCCGAACTAAATTGGCCCACCCCTCCTTTTTATATTCTCTTACTGTCTTCTTTATAGGGACTGACAATTAAGCTGGCTTTTTGTTACTACTTTTTTTTTACCTTGGCCAGTCCTTTGTGATGTAAAAATAAACTTACTTCTATTATTATTTATATTACTACTTCTACTACTACTACTACTGCTGCTATTACTGATATTACTTCCAGCACTACCTCTACTACTACCACTACTACTACTACTACTACTACTACTATAACTACTACTACAACAACACTACTACTACTACTACTACTACTGCTACTACTACTGCTGGTACTACTACTACTACAACTACTACTACTTCTACTACTACTACTACTACTACTACTATTACTACTACTACTTCTGCTAATACTACTACTATTACTACTAGTACTTCTACTACTACTACTTCTACTACTACTAGTTCATTTTGCTTGCCAGAATATGGTCTGGCCTTATGGCAGACTGTTAGGATGAAAAATAAATCTTGCTATAAGACATTCCAGACAGCTTACCACAATTCCTTGAAAAAAGTGTTTGCTCTGCCACGATACCACAGTAACCATGAGATGGTTCAACAGACAAGTAATTTGTTGTTCCAACATTACAATGCATTTGTACAGGCGAGATATTTTAAGATACTTTTGGCCATCATAACTCACTCATTAAATGGTGTTTGCCCTTCTTAAAGAACGGATATACACTGTCTGCAATATCATTATTATTTAGAAATTTTTATAACATAAATTTGATAGAATATGACCTGCAAACCATCAAAGCTAAATTTACGTGGGTACAAAATCATGAACCTGGCCGTCTGAACCACTATGCACCAAACATTTAAGCTTGTATAACTGCAGGTATCTGCTTGTATGTTGAATTTTAGATGTATGAATTATTTTAATTTTGAATGTTTTAATCTTTTTAGATGGACCTGAAGTCCTTTGAGCTTCATATTTTTTATTTTGTCATTATATATGTACAGTAAAATTTGATTTATTAATATGTTTTCCTTGCATCATTTTATATTATGCATCCATTGAATGATGATGATGATGACTATTACTACTACTACTAGAAAAATACGCACAAAAAGATATGAAAGATTTCTGGAAAGAAATTAATAATAAGAATAATAAGATTAAGCAATCAACAATTATAGATGGAGAAGGTAAAGAAAGAACCATAGTAGACATGTTTACCAGGAAGTTCTTGCCGGATGATGTTCTCTATGAAAATGGTGGACTAATGTGATAATACAATTATACAAACTATTTAGGAGAAATGGATAACTAGTAGAAAACATGGATTGAAAATACCAAGATTTACATTGAAAGATCTCATACAAAATATAAATAATGGAATTGGACATGATGGGATTCACTCACAATTTCTGAAAAGAGCAAGTGATCATTTTTTGAGTTTATTGTCTATTTTTCTTAATGTTTGTTTTGATCATTGTTTTTTTCCGTTTGACCTGCATAAAGCAGATATGAATCTCATTCTTAAAGACCAAAAAAATAATATTTCTTCATCGTTATTGTACAGACCTGTGATGCAGTCATATTGCCATCTCAAGAGTATATAAATGCATGTGTAAAGTACTTTAAAAGAAAAACATTATTTTAACCCCAGACTATTTGGCTTTAAAAAACAAACATCAACAACAGATGCAGTAATGCTAGTTTAAGACATTGCAAGTATATGTACTGCAGGGAAGGGCAAGATGTTTGCAGATTTTATAGATCTGTAAGGAATTTGATAGAGTGAATCACTGTAAGCTGGGAAAAAATGTTATTAGATATTTCACCTGACATTGTGTTACTTTTAATGTATTATTTGAGAAATCAGTCAGCTAGAGTAATATGGTGAAAATTTGCTGGTATTTACTGCTATATCAATCAAGGTGTCAGGCAAGGAGGCATATTGTCACCATTTCTTTTCAAACTTTATATTGATGATATTATAACATATATCTTCAAAGGACATTGGTTGTAAAATGGATTTATGAGTCAATTTAATTGCTTATGCTGATCATTTGATTGTTTTTGCAGATACTTTAGAGACTTTAGGCATATTATATGCTGAGATTAAGGAAAAGTTAGAAACACTGAATTTATTAATTAATCAAGTAAAAACTCAATGCCGTATATTTTCAAAGGATAGAAAGAAAAATTAAAGCAATTTTATTAATCTTTGTGGAGATAGAATAGCACTGGTGGACAATTACAAGTATTTAGGTTAATGTGTCCAGACAAAATCTTGAGTGATGAGAAAGATATACATTTCAGGTTAACAAATGTTTACGCAAAATTTAATTATATATATATATATATATATATATATATATATATATATATATATATATATATATATATGTATATATATATATATATATATATATATATATATATATATATATATATATATATATATATATATATATATATATATATATATATATATATATATATACATATATACATACTAGCCGCAAAGCCGCCCTCCGAGCGGACTTTTTGGCTAGCTCCTGCGGAGGGCTACTGGTGGGCCTTCGGCCCACCAAACACAGACTATCCAGATAGCCCCTTCTAACTTTCCTGAAATCATGGATGTAGAAATGTATGTATTAACGCCAACACATTGACATCACCCCCAACCCATTGACATCACCCCCAACCCATTCACTCACCCATTACCCATCACCCCCCACCCATTCACTCACCCATTACCCATCACCCCCCACCCATTCACTCACCCATTACCCATCACCACACACCCATTCACTCACCCATTACCCATCACCCCCCACCTATTCCCTCACCCATCACCCATCACCCCCAACCCATCACCCTCCACCCATTCACTCACCCATCACCCCACACCCATTACACATCACCCCACCATCACCCTAACCCTACATCAAGGTTTCCTCAATTCTCGCAACCCACTTTTTTTCACAATTCTCGCTAATAGGCTGCTAAAAAAAAAAAAAAAAAAAGTGATCGGATCATCCCCAAGAATGGCCTTAAAACCATCCCCTGGTCAACCTGGTTCCCAAACTGTGCCATATGATGGGATTGCGCCACGGGGGGCGGAACCTATAGCACACACACACACACACACACACACACACACACACACACACACACACACACACACACACACACCACACACACACACACAGACATACACACACACTTACGCTTATATTTATATATATATATATATATATATATATATATATATATATAATAGAAATGTCAACAATGTTTCCAGTCAGACTCTCATGTTCCTATTTAATTCATTTTGCTTGCCAGAGTAGGGTCTGGGCTTACGGCAGACTGATAGGATGAATATTAATTCTTGCTGAAAGACATTCCCTACAGGTTACCACAATGCCTTGAAAAAAATGTTTGCTCTGCCACGATACCACAGTAACCATGAGATGGCCTAACAAACAAGTAATTTGTTGTTCAATAATTACAATGCATTTGTACAGGCAAGATATTATAAGAGACTTTCGGCCATCAATAACTCCCTCATTAAATTGTGTTTGCCCTTTTAGAAGAACGGATATACACTGCCTTCAATATCATTATTATTTAGAATTTAGAAATTTTTATTAAATAAATTTGATAGAATATGACCTGCAAACTATCAAAGCTAGAAATACTTGGGTACAAAAATCATGAACCTGGCCGTCTGAAACGTTATGCACCAAATATTTAAGATTATACAATTGCAAGGATCTGCTTGTATGTGGAATTTTAAATAATGTGTGAATGATTGTTTTAATTTTTTATTTTTAGATGGACCTGAAGTCCTTTGAGTTTCATATATTTTTCTTTTTTTTGTAATTTTATATGTAAAACTTGATTTTATTGATAAGTTTTCCTTATTTTATTATATACTAGCCGCAAAGCCGCCCTCCGGGCGGACTTTTTGGCTAGCTCCTGCAGAGGGCTATTGGTGGGCCTTCGGCCCACCACCTGTGTTTGGTGGGCCTTCGGCCCACCAAACACAGACTCCAGATAGCCCCTTCTAACTTTCCTGAAATCATGGATGTAGAAATGTATGTATTAACGCCAACCCATTCACATCACCCCCAACCCATTCACTCACCCATTACCCATCACCCCCCACCCATTCACTCAGCCATTACCCATCACCCCCCACCCATTCACTCACCCATTACCCATCACCACACACCCATTCACTCACCCATTACCCATCACCCCCCATCTATTCCCTCACCCATCACCCATCACCCCCCACCCATTCACTCACCCATCACCCCACCCATTCACTCACCCATTACCCATCACCCTACATCAAGGCTTCCTCAATTCTCGCAACCCACTTTTTTTCACAATTATCGCTAATAGGCTGCTAAAAAAAAAAAAAAAAGTGATCGGATCATCTCATAAGTGGGCTTAAAACCTTCCCCTGGTCAACCTGGTTCCAAAAATGTGGTATATGATGGGATTCCGCCACGGGGGGCGGAACCTATACTACACACACACACACTTTCGCTTTTATTAATATAAGATTATGCATCAAATGAGTCTCTGTATATTTTATTTGAAATAAAGGAATGATCACTACTACTACTACTACTACTATAGTCTATTCACTTAAGCTGGATTCCTGGGCTGGGAGCTGCTCGATGCCTAGCCGAGTTTGTAAGGACGTCGCTGATTGGCTGATAAACTCTGGCTGGGTGGCGATGGTGGTGGTACTTGCCTCGCCGCAACCCAAAACCCTTGCGTTGCCTCAGAAATATATTCATATTTCTTGGCTTTACTCACCTCTTACACAAGATAGGCCTATTTTGTTTGCATCAGTGAATCAGGCAGTGATTGTTCAACAACAACACGCCATTCATAACTCAATAGGATAAAAAATAAAGTCATGACTGACTATCACAAGAGTAGGCGGACTTTTAGGTTTTCAGTACATTGAAATGTTGTACTCCTACCCGATATTACCAAGCTACCAGATGATATTTATGAAAGCTGAGCCTACCATCGTGTTCATAATACATTGCTGCATATCATGAGCATAAAAAATTACAGTAAGACTACACTAATATTAAGATAATTGAAGGAAAGTAAAAGAGTGTATAAACATTTTGTCTTGCTTATTTTGCTTCAACTCGCTGTAACTCCATAAGTTTCGGTCGCATTCAATTTTTAAGAACTGTTTCAAAATCCTTATACTTTTCCGCTTCCTGTGGTATGTAGCACGTACCAATAAGGAAAAGAATAGATGGTCAAAAGGGCTAAGAAAGTTAAACTGTTGCAAACTGGTGCCGTGACGGGTGGAGCCTCTGATAGCTCTCCCGAGAACAGTCTCTCCTGTATAGGGAGCAATGCTCACCCGTCACTGTGCCAGTTTGCAGTAGTAGTTTAACTTTCTTAGCCATTTTGACCACCTACTCTTTTCCTTATTGGTACGTGCTACATACCACAGGAAGCGGAAAAGTATAAGGATTTTGAAACAGTTCTTGAAAATTGATGACCAAACCTTAATGATTACAGGGTTGAGCAAATAAGCAAGAAAAAATGTAAATTTACAAAAATGTTTTTAACTCTTTTACTTTCTTCATTACACTTGGGTACATATTGCAAAAAATTAATTATGACAGGTAGTCTTGGCTTTTAGACTAAATTGGCATGCTGTATTCAATCTGGGTAGGTCACATTTTTTTATAGCACTAAAACTTATTTCCCCACTTACCTTCCGATAAGCAAATTCCACTTGTAGTCTTGTTACAACTTGTTTTGTTATGGCAGTTTGTTTGAGCATCCATGGCATTCATGTGTCTACAAGTAAGACATATGAGATGTAAAGGAGAAGTCATTGAATATGCAATATGACATAACAATTGGCACAGTGTTTGCTTGAAGGAGTCCACCTTGTCACAACGTCACCAAGTATCCTGCTTTCTCTGATGGCGATTAGCAGACTCGTAGAGAAGCAGGTCCAAGACATGGCCTCCAGTCTGAATCTAACTGAGATCCTAACATTGTACATAGCTACTGTGAAGGAGGAAAGTAATATTCCAACATCTGCATAATACAGGTTCATAACAATTTGTGAAAAGATTGTCAAACTGATGGCGACTGCTTGAAGTAATTTACTTGACAGATTTCCTGACTGTCATTGAAATATCCAAGCGATAGAAGTTAGGATGTACAGAACTCGACCAGCGTCTCATAGTTACATTAACGTACCTGATCACCTCCTGCAAAATGCTGGCATTTATCAAGCACGTTATCCCAAGAACTTTCATTGACATAACGTTAAGTATTACCAATCAATTGTTCAACACCTATTGGAATTACAAGCGCTCGATTGCCATGATTATTAAGTACATTTTTCATAGCAATCCTTTCCAACTTTCCCGAAATCTACTTGCTTGCTACGAGCCAAGGTGAACGTTTTCACCAATTTGAAAGATTTATAGAACGCTTACCGGGCTTAGATGGATGTGTATATGGCTGTAATTTTGGAGCATCAACGCTAAAGTACCTCAAGTGAACATTCGACAAACTACAACGTAATTTTTACTTAACCACAGCAATTATGCCTTATCCGTTTCTAAAAAACATCGATATGTTAAATAACATTCTATTCATGCCTATTCTATATTTTTATTGCATGTTAACATTTGCAACTTTTTATAAAATAAGCACTGTTACTGTTATGTACAGTATTTTTCATATTTTTTAAGAAAACGAAAATCCTACAGTTCAAAAACTTGACGTGATAGAGAAAAACTGAGATCAGTTTTGGATTCAGCACCCAAAAATTACTTAATAACAAGTGTCAGACCTAACTCAACAAAAATTTGTTCCCCAGTGTTATCTTAATATTAGTGTTGTCTTAGTGTAATTTTTTTATGCTCATGATATGCAGCAATGTATTATGAACACGATGGTAGGCTCAGCTTTCATAAATATCATCTAGTAGCTTGGTAATATCGGGTAGGAGTACAACATTTCAATGCACTGAAAACCTAAAAGTCCGCCTACTCTTGTGATAGTCAGTCATGACTTTATTTTTTACCCTATTGAGTTATGAATGGCGTGTTGTTGTTGAACAATCACTGACTGATTCACTGATGCAAACAAAATAGGCCTATCTTGTGTAAGAGGTGAGTAAAGCCAAGAAATATGAATATTTTTCTGAGGCAACGCAAGGGTTTTGGGTTGCGGCGAGGCAAGTACCACCACCATCGCCACCCAGCCAGAGTCTATCAGCCAATCAGCGACGTCCTTACAAACTCGGCTAGGCAGCGAGCAGCTCCCAAGAATCCAGCTTAAGTGAATAGACTATACTACTACTACTACTACTGCTACTACTACCAGAGCTGGGCAGTATTTAAATACATTTGTATTTAAATACGTATTTAAATACATTTGTGTATTTAGAAATGTATTATAAATACATTGGTTGTCATGTATTTAAATACAGTATTTATATACTTTTATGAGTATCTACATAAGAACATAAGAAAATAAGGAAGCTACAAGAGGCCGTGAGACCTACACGAGGTAGTTCTTGTTACTTAACTCTACCTATATCCACCTCCTCCCCATCCATGAATTTATCCAGACTCCTTTTAAATTCCCCAATAGACTCCGCATTGACCACCTGACGACTTAATCCATTCCAATCATTCACCACCCTATTTGTGAACCAGTTTCTCCCAATTTCCTTTTTAAATCTATTCTTTTCCAGCTTGAATCCTTTACTTCTCGTTCTACCCTGCTTACTAACCTTAAGAACTTTTCCTACATCGCCTATATTGTATCCCTTTATCCACTTAAAAACTTCTATCAGATCGCCCTTTACTCTACGCCTCTCGAGTGAGTGTAAATTTAATAGTTTCAATCTCTTCATAACTAAAGTTACGCATTCCATGAATCATTTTGGTCATCCTTCTCTGCACTGATTCTAACAAGGCAATATCCATCCTGTAATACGGAGACCAAAACTGAACCACAGTATTTAAATACATTGTATTTAGATACTAATAATATAAAAATGTAAATACTTTTTTATCAGTTAATTTGGCCATAAGCCCGCCCAACTATTTGGCATCCCTGCTGTTACAGTGAACCAGTGTTTCCATTTTCAAGGAAATTTCCTTATTTTTAGGAAATTTAGGCCTGAGAAGGAAATTTCTAAGGAAACCCAAAATCTAAGGAAATCCTAGGAAATCCATTTTTTTCGGACATGTTAAAATTTGTGTGTATTTAAAATGTATTTACAAATGTATCTAAATACAATTTATGTATTTAGTATTTAGTATTTAAATACATTCGTAAAATGTATTTAGTATTTAGTATTTAAATACATTTCTCCCATGTATTTAGTATTTAGTATTTAAATACATTCAATGTATTTAGTGCCCAGCTCTGACTACTACTACTACTACTACTACTACTACTACTACTACTACTCTTACTACTACTATTACTACTTCTACTACTACTACTACTACAACTACTACTACTACTATTACTACTATTACTACTACTACTACCACTGCCACAACTACTACTACTTCTACTACTACTACTATACTACTACTACTACTACTACTACTACTACTACTACTACTACTACTATACTACTATTACTACTACTACTACTTCTACTATTACTGCTACTACTAGTACTTCTACTACTACTACTACTACTACTACTACGTACTACTACTACTACTACAACTACAACTACTGCTGCTACTACTACTACTACTACTACTACTACTACTACTACTACTACTACTACTACTACTACCGATACCTCCACCCCATGTTTATTTATGAAATATACGAGGGCTCCACGAAGTGGAGGTCAGTAGCCCCAATTCCGGTCGCTACTGACTGTGGCATCCAACCATACTACCACTGCTTATCTACTATTTACTTAATTACAATCCTTATTTACCTCTATATTATCTACACTATTATGCCGCTCTCCACTACAGCGGCCTGGTACTACTACTACTACTACTACTACTACTACGATCATTCCCACATCATCATTATTGTATTCTTCTATAATTATAGGGATCTTTTCGTCCTTTATGATTGTTGTTACTATCATAATTATCATTAGCTATTATTATTATAATTTATACTATTTCAGTCATTATCATTATCATTATTATTGCTACTTTTGTTTATGGTACGCGGGGATCGTTGCGTCATGATGTGATGTCATCGGCCACAGCGGCGCCTCTCACCCTGAATCGTGCCGGGACGCAAATGTCTCCCTGGTGTGGGTGTCCTCAATCACCTTCCCGCTTGTTGTGGTTGTTATTGGTAATGGTTCTCTTTTTCCTTTTATGTATCACCATTAGTTTTTTGTAATTGCTAATAACACTAATGCTAACCTTAACTTTAACCTTAATGCACTAAGTTATTGCGGAGTCAATAGGGAGCTTTAAAAGGAGGCTAGATAATTTCATGGATGGGGACGAAAGGTGGAAGTAGGTAGTATTAAGTAACATGAACTACCACGTGTAGGTCTCTAGGCCTCTTGTAGCTTCCTTATTTTCTTATGTTCTTAACCTATCTAACACACACACACACACACACACACACACACACACACACACACACACACACACACACACACACACACATAAACGCAAACACACAAACGCAAACAGCAAATAAAGAGAACAAGAAAACACAGTAACGAGTTTTGAAATATATTTTTATTGAGAGAAAGAAAATATCTGGGGCAGACAACAGCAGCAGCAGCAGAATTAGCAGCCCGCCCCGCTATGTACACACTCTACCTGTTTCTCTTTATTTACACTGGAAGCTGCGGCCTCACCCATCCACTTTCTCCCTTCCTGCTGCACCACATGAGCAACACAACACACACAAGCTCGCACCTACATCACCACGACACCCACACACCACCACCATCACCACACCCACACACGCCTCACCTCGGCGCCTCAACTTCTCTTGGGTGTCGTGTCTCATTGCACATTACATGGATGAGGTAGTCTTTTTCTGCACAAATCATGGATCGAAGGTTTTGTTGCTTGTCGTAGCCTCCTGCTCCTCCTTCTCTTCCATCATCAGTGTATTTGTGTGTTTTGAATTTTGAATGAAGTGGAACACGTATGGTATGGTTCATCTGTGTGGTAAAAACCTTTATCTGTATACACCATCATAATAGCTCCTCGTTTTCTCTCTTCAATGTTCACTTTCTTGGTGCCTATTGCATGGACGAGATGGGGCTGTACTACTACACGTGATCATGAATGGTATGTTATAATGGTCGCCTTATTGATAATTAGAGTCATAGTAACAGTGTTTGCTTTTTTTCTGAAATTCCGAGATGAGAAAATGAGCGTCCAATCTGTATTTGTCAGGCAGACCTTGTGGGTGCTCACTTTTGTGATGAGCACGTCTCCGTCGTGGCATATTTTGTTTCGAAAAATATATGTATATATGACTACACTATGTTGTAACAGTTAAGCGTTATGGTAGATTAGCGCGCACACACACACACATACAGACACACACACACACACACACACACACACACACACACACACACACACACACACACACACACACACACACACACACACACACAACAGGGGAAGAAGCCACTCAGTACAAACTGGTAAATGCCTTACCACCTGTGTGCCTGCATGTACTACAACGGTCTTGTGAACACTTGATGTACCTAAATGTGTGCATACACACACACACACACACACACACACACACACACACACACACACACACACACACACACACACACACACACACACACACACACACACACACACACACACACACACACACACACACACACACACACACACTACCACACACACACACACACCAAGCACACATGTAGGTTAGTGTAAGTGTTTCCCTATGGTTATTAAAACTTTTTGAATTTCTCTTAAAAGTATGTGGTAAAAAAGAAAATTACGCCAAAAGATTATTACAATATTATAGTTGCGAACCTACCGTACGAGACTACAGGGTGGCCCAAAAAAGCATGGTGGATTAAACCCTGAACAGTGTCACAAAAGTGAATTAATTTAAAGTAACCCCAAAATATCCTAAGGGAAGGCTACACTATCAATTCCTTTATGATGATTAACACATCTTTGGACCATCCTGTACACTATTCAGATACTTCTCGCTTATCCTACATATATAGGCTTATAGAACTATGTATAAATATTTATAGCATATATACATTGGCTACGTTAAGTATATACGTATAGAGTACTGTATATATAAATGCTTATATATATATATATATATATTAATTCATTTATAACCACATTGAGACAGAGAAGCGTAAAGTTGGCCATTCGCCACAAACACGAAAAATACGCGACAGCAACGAGTAACGTCTGGCTCGGTGGTGTGGCCGGAGGGTGTGTGGCGGGAGAGGGACATGGGGGGGGGGGGGGTAGGAGGGAGGGCGAGGAGCACGAGCAGGAGGGAGAGAAGGGGTGGGAAGGGTAGGGGAGGAGAAGGAAGGTGGTGGTTTAGGGCGCGTCCTCACGTGTGTGTGCTCAAACATGCGCTGGCAACATGTAAGCAACATATTACCGAACAAGCTGTGAACGTGCTATGAACTGTTGTGTCCAGATAATGTTGGAAGCACTGTTTGGGAACATGTTGGCAGCACTGATGTGGACGAGGCAGCGTGGGCGCCTCTGCAGACGTGCGCATCGCGTCATCGCTGCTGCGCAATGTTCGCAACATTACTGACCCATGTTTCCAAACATCTGTCTAAATACTGTTGCAAACATGCTTCTAAACATGTTAAGAACAGTGTTCACAACAGATGTTTGAGCACAAGTGTGAACACGCCCTTGGGAGGCTAGAAGAGGCGTCTGGATGGAGTGTGGCTGTAATGGTAAGGGAAAAGGTGATTGAGGGGTAAAGCAGTGGGAAAGGGTTTAGGAAGCAGAATATAAGAAGAGGAGTGGGGAAGTAGGGTGGTGTGTGTGTGTGTGTGTGTGTGCTTGAGGAATAAGAAAGGAGGTGAGAGAGAAGAGAGCGAGAGAGAGAGAGGTAGTGTTGAGGCTGGGGGAGGGAGGATCATGGGGAGTGTGGGGATTCATGGGGTGATGGGGAGTGATAGTGACACAATCACTACCAGGGGAGACACTACCCATCACCAACACCACCACCACCACCACCATGACCCTCCCTCAACCCTCATCCTCACCATCACCTGCCTCATTTCTTTGTCCTGTCACTCCTCACACCCTTATGATTTGCCACCACTATCGCCACAACCACCATCACCACCACCATCCCCAGCACCACCACCGCACCACCACTCCTTATCACTCCAACACACCACAAAAGCCACATCCCTGCATCGTTCCAACACCACCACATGTCATCACCATCACCACCATCACTAAAACACGCAGTAACCACTCCATGTCATATCATCGCTCCTCACTTCACTCATTTATCACCCTCACCACCACTACCCATGTATCTCTTCCTTGAATTATTTTCCTTCCTCCTTCACCACCACCACCATCATCACCACCACCACCACCACCACGAACTGCAAGACTTGCTGCGTTTATTTTGATTATCTATTGAAATATCACAAAGATCTCAGGAGGATAACATTGAGCTGGCGAACATGTGTGTGTGTGGGTGTGGGTGTGTGTGTGCGTGTGTCTGTGTCCAGCTCACTCGCGGCCTGATCATGCGCTGAACACGCGATCTCCAACGGCAACTTTTCCGAAAAGTGCTTAGAGCTTATTAAAAACCGGTCTTTGGGCAAAACTGGGACCTCACACACCCCACCCAAGGCCTCCTAAAACACTAGGTGTTCTAGGGGGTCTTGCCCCACCCCACTGCTCAAGGGGGACAGTAACTGCCCGCGTTTTCAAGGAGAGATTTTTGAGCCGGGTTCGAACTCGGTGCGTCAGGTGACACTCCGACCCTCAACCAACTGTACCACACAGGCAGTGTGTGTGTGTGTGTGTGTGTGTGTGTCGTAATTTACTCTAATATTTGCATGGTAGACCCTGTAACATGTTACCGATAACTTACAATCTACCATTAGTGATAGGAAAATATTGATAATAGTAACGATGAAAAATTATAATAATAAACAACACGCATACATTATCATCATCATCGTCATCGTCATCAATATCACCATCATCATTATCATCATCATCTCTCATCGAAAAGAATATTAAGAGATAAGTCAAAACAATATTGTAGCTTACTCTTACAAACCCGTGTCAGACGTTGTGTGAAGTGGAAAAGAAAGGAAGCAGAGGGAGGCACGTGTCTTAACAAGTCATGCTCTAGGTCTAGGACACCACCACCCCTGACGCCTTGATTGACAGGCTGAACACAAAATGCAGTAACCTGACCCACCCTTTCCCTTTTCATTACCTTGGAGGGCGTTAGGCGTAGCACGGGGGGGGGGAGAGAGAGAGAGAGAGAGAGAGAGAGAGAGAGAGAGAGAGAGAGAGAGAGAGAGAGAGATTAAGATCGCATCCTACCTTTCGTGTGACTTTAGGGGGCGTAAAAGTTGGAAAATCTGTGAGGGATGGGAATGTTTCTTTTCTTTCCCTGAAATAACTAAGAATACATCTAGTATTGGAAAGAAGAGACCAGTGTATGTGTGGCTCTGTGACAATGCCTTTATCTGGGGAGGTGTGTGTTCGAGTATGAGGATGCCAGAGGGCCTAATGAGGGCAATAATGAGGGGAAGGTAGACGTGTGAAAGAAGATAGGAATTGATCCGTGAAGGAGTGAACATGAAAGCCGCCACGAGATGTTTGAAGCTTTGTTTTTTGTGTGTGGCTAAAAATGAGGCAAAGGAGAGAGAGGGAGAGGTTAAATTTTTGTTCTTTCCTTTTTGGTCCTTATGAATCACCACCGCTAGTTTTATTTTTGTCTATCTTCCTTTTTCGTTTTTGTGTTCCAATTCACTGTTCCTCTCCCTCTTCTCGTAACAGCCAGGCGTTTCTGTATGATTGTTGGTTTGTTGATTATTGTTTAAGATTAAGTTGTTGTTCCACCTCAGGTTATCATGATCCTAATCCAACATACTTCACACCCCAAAAAAAAATCTTCATAAAGTTTACGATATCCATAATACCTACTTCCTTCTCCAGTTCAAATTTTATCAGTTGCTTTCCATATTTTCGTTCATTAATTGCAGTTCGTTTCATCTCTACAGTTTTTGGTCTTTATTACATTTAACTTTCATCTGCATTTGCCTCTATTCACTGCGTTATCGTGTTTGCTCCTCAGTCATCGTTGTCAGGAATACCGGCAGCTTTTGATAATGTCATTTGATCTTCTACATTAATATTATACATCTATACTACAGCTTGTTTGCTACAGGCGTGTATCGGATCTTTTGTTTCCTGTTGCTACAAGTTACATGATCTCACTTAAAGCTTGGAAATATATGTATGTAATGGACACTCATACATACACATACACGTACCAGGCCTTGACTGGTGGTGTGTGGAGCTCATTGCTACGTCACTTCATGTCTTTCAGCTGGTTTGTGTGGTAACTTAGTTCATTAACACTATTTTCAAGAGACTAGAAAGAAATACACACACACACACACACACACACACACACACACACACACACACACACACACACACACACACACACACACACACACACACACACACACACACACACACACACACACACACACTACACACTAGACACACACACTTCGAACTTCGATCTTCCTTGATCTATCTTCCTTGAGCACAGGTAAAAAAACGTAAGGTGGGTCTCATCACCTCACATTACGTATTACCTGCCTAACGTCAGACCTTACCTTTACACTTAATTACTGACTGTACAACTACCTGTCTCTCTCCTTACTCGACCAGGTATTCTCGACCTACTCAGTGCTCGACAACTACCTAATATCGATGTAGAAAAATGGATTGAAGGATAGTTGCTTGCAAAACCTACTATAACGCGTCGCTAACACTATTTTTTTCCTATGACGTATCTCTCGTTGCTAATTTCTTAACTCAGCACCAAAATAACTCTTTGTGGAGGAGGATAAGCCCTTAGCGAGAGTGCTCAAGGCAATTGAAGAGGAAATTTGCTTTGCTTTGCTGTTTTTTTTTCTTCTTTCTCGTCCTCTTATTCTTCCACCCTCCACCTCCTCCTCCACCACCACCTTCTCCTCCACACCTGTCATCACATCGTGTACTGTACTTGTCTTGTGTTTATTTTTTCATATATGTGTTTATTTATGTACGTGTTTGTTATCAATTGTCTTTTTAACTTCCTTTTTTCTTTACTTTTCTATCTTATCCATCTCTTCTTCTTCTTCTTCTTCTTCATTCAGGATGTGTCATACCCGAAGAGAGAGAGAGAGAGAGAGAGAGAGAGAGAGAGAGAGATAAACACATCATTTCCCACAGAGCGTCGTCAGTGTTAACAGTCCATTTGGTCGAGTGACGCTCCAGAAAGCTTTGTATTTTCTTGCCTTCCTCTTCATCTTTCATGTTTATAGTAGAGAAACGCCGCTTCCGTCACCCAACCTCTTTTCTCCTCTTTTCTCTCCTCTTTTATCTCCTCTTTTTTTTCTCTTCATGTCCTTCTACGCACTCTTTGCGTCTTTTTATTTGCTCTATTTGTTTTCATCCCTTCCTACGCAGTTCTATCTTTATTTGTATCAGTTTTTCTTCTCCATTTTCTGTCTTCTCGCGTCATCTTTTCCTATTTTTTCTCTCACCTTTACATTTCCTTCCTTTCACTATCCAATTTTTTCATTCCTTATTATCTCTTCCTTTATTTCTTGTTCATTTTTGACGCCTTTTTCCTTTTTTTTAAGTATTTCTAATGTTTTTTTATAATTCGTTTTCTGCTCTCTCTTGGTTTTCTTGTTCATGCTTTTATGTTAGGACTCTTTTCTTCTAGTTTTTGCTTCATCGTCATCATCCTCGTCGTCTTCATCACCTCTTCTTCCCCCTTCTTCTTCTCCTCTTGTTTCCTTCTCTGGTGACTTTATTTCTTCGCTTTCTCTCCTCTTCCCTCAAAATGTGGACAGGGCGCATCACCACCACCACCACAACCACCACCTCCATCACTACCACCAAGTTAGCCACTAGCACTGAAACACAAACTATTATTCTCTTTTTTTCTCTTTCTGAATGTTCTACTTTTTGTTATCTTCATTATTTGGAAAGCACAAGGATTGCCTCTATTTCAATTTTTTTTATTTCACTTCACAGTCTTTTGGCTCTTGTTTTTTTCTCTTATATATATTTCTCGCATTTGTCCTTTTCATTCTCGTTCTCGTCCTCGTCCTCCTCCTTCTCCTCCTCATTATCTCTGTATCCTCTATTTGTTGCTTCCTTTTAGTCATATTTTCCTTACTTTTTTCATCTTCTTTCCTTCATCAAAGTCACTTTCCTCGTTTCTTCGGATTTTCTTTCGCCTCCTCTTCGTTCGTTTTACTTCCTCAGCATATCCATCGCCCTTCTTTAACCTCCTCCTCCTCCTCCTCCTCCTCCTCCTCCTCCTCCTCCTCCTCCTCCTCCTTCTCCTTCTCCTCCTCCTCCTGTTGGGCTGTAGGCGTGGTCGTGGGCGCCTCCGTCGGTGCCTTCACCAGGAGGGGCGGCGGGCGAACTGCAAGGGCGGCTTAGGCCAGTCTGAAGGAGGGAAAAAAACCCTATGAAATATCATTGTTGCTACTATTTCATTATTTTTTTATTATCACTATTACTGTTATTGTTATTTTTGCTAGTGTTAGTATAATTGTAATCATCGCAGTTTCTTCTGTTGTAAATAATTACTGATGATGGTGATGATGATAGTCGCTACATCTAATTCCATGATAACGAACATACGTAGAATTAAACCTGAGGAAAATGTTGATGGTTGCAAGTATAGAGGTTCACGTGTGTGTGTGTGTGTGTGTGTGTGTGTGTGTGTGTGTGTGTGTGTGTGTATGTGTGTGTGTATGTGTGTGTGTGTATGTGTATGTGTATGTGTGTGTGTGTGTGTGTGTGTGTGTGTGTGTGTGTAGCAAATACTATTATTATCCTATTGGTTAATATCGTTCTTTATCGATGAAGGGATGACTGAGGTTGTCCTTCAAAGGGATTCAGTGCACTTCAGTTCGTGTTCCTTATTGGCTTGGCAAAGAGTTGATTGTTAGTGAGATGTTGAACAAAAGATGTTGATTGTTAGTGCACCGTGCTGCAGGGAGGCGAGGGTTGGGTGGGCGCGGAGCTAGGAAGATCTTGCGATGGGAAGACAGGCAAAGGGAATGATTAAGAAAGGGAAAAAGGATGGGTGTAAGCGGCTAGGAAGACAGGAGCGGCATGGTGTAGTAGAGGGATGGGAGGTGGGTGGGCTAGTCTGAGGAGGGTGTGGTGGGGATGGGGGTAGTGGTGGGTGGACGAGGGCGAGGCGGTGGAGCAGGGTGGGCTGTGGAGGCATGGGCGTGACTCTTGTCTGACTTCTGAACGAGTCCTGTCAGAGTTGTGGCCGCCACTTCAGCTCGGCCCGGCGTTACTTTGTGCCTGTGTTATTTTGTGAATCTATAAAGATTGTTTTTTCACTTTTCCCGCTTCCTGGGATAACATTCATAACTTTCTTTTTATTTTTTCATATTTTCAAATTCATTCTTTTCTTTTTCTCATAACTTTCTTTTCGGTCCTTGTCCTGCCTCTCCCGCGCAGAGTGACATGGCAGAGTGTGTGTGTGGCGCATCGCTGCACTTGTGGAGTGTTGGGTGGCCGCCGCCCTCAGGAGCCAAGTGCGGGCGTGCTGACCTCCTTTTGAACGCGCAGGTCCCGGTTCGTGTAGCTGAGGATTATTGTTTTATGTATCTTTATTTTTACAAGGGAAAAGTTGGCGAATGTAAAGTGTGATAATCCGAAATTCGTTGTTTAATTAAATTTCGTAAAAGAAACTTTCTAGCGCAGAAGGTTATAAGTTTATCTCATGATGAAAACAAGTCTGCATCAGGCATTGCGTGCACCACGGAAGCAGGCAGGGCGTCTCATCACAATAATAAGTTTTATCCTAACAAACAAGGGCGTTACTTCGATAAAAAGCCGCGTTACTTTTCTAAACAGCCAACAAGCTCGTGATAATGTCCGTAAAGTGTTAGTGTTCAGTGGTCGAGCCGAGAATGTATATATACAGTATATATATATTATATATATATATATATATATATATATATATATATATATATATATATATATATATATATATATATATATATATATATATATATATATATAGTATATATATTCTTAATTATTTATTTATTTATTTTTCTATATTTTTGTACGTGTGTTCTTAAAGCGCGTGTAGGCTTTCTATCCATGAAGATTTGATGTTTTTTCTTAAATTTTTAGCCTCTGGAATCTTTTGAGGGATATGATGATTGGCCCGTGGTGACGCAGGCAGGCTTTTTATAGTGACGCCTGTTGAGGTTCATGTCGCCCCCCTGTGTCCTCCAATGCACTCTCCGTCGAAGGTAGGATTAGTGGACAACATGTGGGTTGAACTCGCCACTCGACGATGGATGAATGATTTGCACCCAGAGCGGGACTTGAACTCGGGACGCTGAGCTCACCACTTGTACGCGCGCGCGCGCGCGCGCACGCACACACACACACACACACACACACACACACACACACACACACACACACACACACACACACACACACACACACACACACACACACACACACACATGTGTTTTTTTTTTCATATATAGCTATTTATTTATTGTTATAATCATTAATATTTCGGAGTCGGGCAATCGAAACAGTGGTAGTCATTTGAGTATATGTAGTTGTTGTGAAATGACTTGGTTATTAAGATCAGGGGACAAGTGCTTGATGTGTATAGCTTCTAATAATTTAGTGTCACTAGGGTAGTGTGCCTTGGATAGGATACTAAAGTCATTCATAGAAAAAGGGTGATCTAAATCATGTGAGTGTGAGCGGATTGCAGATTGCGAAGGTGAAGAAATGGGTCGACCAGTACGTGCAGAAACACCTTTATGCTCAGAAAGCCTAAGGGTTAGATTCCTTGTCGTCTCGCCGACGTATCTAGCGTTACAACTAGAACATTTGAATTCATAAATTATGTTAGAAATAAGGGCTTTAGGTATAGAGTCTTTATATTTAAATTACCCTAAGAACTCATTTCAAATATAAAGACTCTATACCTAAAGCCCTTATTTCTAACATAATTTATGAATTCAAATGTTCTAGTTGTAACGCTAGATACGTCGGCGAGACGACAAGGAATCTAACCCTTAGGCTTTCTGAGCATAAAGGTGTTTCTGCACGTACTGGTCGACCCATTTCTTCACCTTCGCAATCTGCAATCCGCTCACACTCACATGATTTAGATCACCCTTTTTCTATGAATGACTTTAGTATCCTATCCAAGGCACACTACCCTAGTGACACTAAATTATTAGAAGCTATACACATCAAGCACTTGTCCCCTGATCTTAATAACCAAGTCATTTCACAACAACTACATATACTCAAATGACTACCACTGTTTCGATTGCCCGACTCTCGGTTCGATCGCCCCACACAAGCTGAAATGTCACCCACAAAACTAGTGTTCATTCAGTCCTCTACCAACTCAGACAGCATACACACCAAGGTCCGTTAAGTACAAATTATATTTTATTTATTAGTTAGTAATTTTAGAAAATATAGGAATATTTTATTGTTTCTTAGAATTAATTTTTTAGATGTTCGCTTTTTAGCATTACAATATATTAAATTTTAACTATTTTTAGCCTGATGATGCCAAGTGCCTTGGCGAAACGTTGCATAAACAACCCCAAGTATACCGAGTGTCTCTGTCACCCTGAAACATCATGATATATATATATATATATATATATATATATATATTATTATAATATTTATATACATATTATTATTATCTATTAATTATCAGTGAAAGGGTTAATGTTTATATACTTTATCTTGGGTTATCAAATTTCAAACGCTAAAACAAACCTATCAATACTTGATAAAAAAAACATAAGTATGTGTATGTGTGTGCATGCGAGAGTCTGGGTATTTTAAGGTATATATGGACATACAGACACACATACAAGTTATAAATGTCATGAAAATGTAATGAAGAAATGCGTGGAAATGTTTAGCTAAGAAGAAAATAAATGTAAAGAACAAAATGCGGTAAGAGGATGAATGTTGCGATAGAAGTGTAAGAGTGTGTGAACATTATTATCATTATTATTATTTACATCACAAAGGACTGGCCAAGTTTTAAAAAAAGAAGCCACAAAAACCTCGCTTAGTTGCTAGTCCCTATAAAGAAGGCAATAAGACAAATAGAAAGGTGGGTGGGCCTATTTAGTTCCGGAGGTGTCTTGTCACTTTTCTCTTGAAAAAAAAGTCGTAGGAAGATGGAAAAATATAAACAGGAAGAGGATTTCATTATTCTATCATCTCATCTAAAAATTTCGTTCCAATTAGGAAATATTGTGATGTGGTATTGTATGTTTAGGATGTAAATAGTGTTCATACAAATTAATACCTAGGAAGCATCTGGTCTGCGTGAAGTGCGACCCCATTGGTTTGGAATGAGAGTTATTATCTTATCATCATAGTTATCATCATTAGTAACAGTAATAGTGGCATTGATAAGAGTATGCAACTGTAATAGCTGCATAAGTAGTATTAGTTATTGTTGTGGTGGTGGTGTTGTCGTTGTTGTGGTGGTGGTGGTTGTGGTGGTGTTGTGGTGGTGGTGGTGGTGATGGTGGTGGTGGTGGTGGTGGTGGTGGTGTTGTTGTTGTTGTGGTGGTGGTGGTGGTGGTGGTGTTGTCATTGTTGTTGTTGCGCCTTCGTTGTTATTGATGTTCTTCTTTTTCTTGTTGATTAAGTTTTTGTATTAGTGTTGCTGTAAATGTTGTTATTGATGCTGCTGCTGCTGTCATCGTTGTAGATGTAGTCGTTGGTGTTGTTATTATTGCTCTTGTTGTTGTAATTGCTGTTGCTGTTGTCATTATATACTAAAATAAAATTCTTAGCGATGAGACAGTCAAAACAAAACCAATACTATTTATTTTATCCGTTTTTTTTAATGCCTCTCTCCGATTCACTTGAGATCAAAGCAAACATTACCGCGCTATGATAAATCAAGCCACACTGTCAATATCACTGTTCGCTATCTTTTCACATTAAAATATGATTGAATCGGTGGCCTTAGATGCAGACTGTATGAATGTGTGTGTGTGTGTGTGTGTGTGTGTGTGTGTGTGTGTGTGTGTGTGTGTGTGTGTGTGTGTGTGTGTGTGTGTGTGTGCGCGTCGTGTGTGTGTGTATTAGAGAGAGAGAGAGAGAGAGAGAGAGAGAGAGAGAGAGAGAGAGAGAGAGAGAGAGAGAGAGAGAGAGAGAGAATATCATAATTTAATTAATGACTACTGAAAATTTAGAGCATTGATAATAATAACAATGATAATAGCAATAATAACTGATAATAACAATAACAACAATGATAATTATATTGTTTATAATAATAGTGATGAAAGTAATAATAATGACAACAAAAATATAAAAAATATGAATAAGTAATACTCATAAATTATCGAGTCACATCTCATAGCACATCTGTCATATATATAAGAAAAAGGTCCCGAAAATACAATGTAAAATCTACTGAAATTCCTGTGGTGTCATGTTTGTAGTAATTATAACCCATTTTAAAAGAGGTTAGGCCTCATCACACATACGTATTCACTTTCTTTGAGCACAAACAGCATTTCCAATACACTCAAAAGAGAGAGAAAGACAATAAATAGGGAAGGAGACGTAGGCGTGAGTCATGGCCCCGTAAGACCCAAAGTAACATTACCTTAATGTTACTTTGGTAAGACCCACGCAAAAGAGGGGTCACGCAAGTGTAAGTATTTGTATAGGCAAGGAGCAATATTTGGTATCATGGGTGGCATGGGCGTGTGCGATGGGGAGGGGCTAGCATGGGGGGAATGATGGCATGGGTTGGCACACTCAAAAACATTAATGCTATGACTTTCAGGTGTGTTTCCATAGTTTTTTCTTTTTCTCCTTCACATACAACACTGCCTTTCTTTAATTGTTATGGTATTTGTACACTTTAATACTTACATAAACATACTTTTTTTTACTTACTTTGCATAGGACTGCTGACTCACTTCTATTAGTTCTAGTATACTAGTATATGAAGGTTGGTTATTACTCTAGCTTATATTCTTATCTGTTAAGAGTGGCAGTTTGACTTTTCTGCCTGTTCAAAACCCTTCACCTACACATCTTTTGTATTGAGTCTGGAATGAAGGAGAACTAAATCGAGTGCCGAGGGAGAGCAGAGCATAACACATTGCTTAATTTGGCACATGAGTTCAGAGTTAATTCTTTTTTTTTTGTATGTATAGGAAAGTGCTATTAAGAGGCGGGCGTGCTAATGTTAGTTCGCCTTCTCTCTTTCCCTGACCCTCCGTATATCCATGCTGCTATGTAAAATGCTTACGTGAATATTATAAACAAAATGTTACTTTAGAGTCTAGATTATTAGGAAAATGAAAATATGTACACTTAAAACTTATTGGCGATTCTTACCTCCACCAATCACTCTAAAGATATAAAAAAAAGACTGAAAATATTTCTATATATTTAAGCAAAAGGAAGCGTTTCTCCATTTCCTTACTAATCGTAAAACCAAGACCAGGCAATCGACATTCACGCTTTCAATCATTCACTCTCATTAGCTTACTTGCAAAAAGATCTACACTGTGAAATCTGCGACGACGAATTAATCAAATGGTAAATAGAGGGGAAAAGCATAATACCTGCGACGTCATTAGCGAAGACTGGACCTGAAAAAGCAAGGCAGGAGGAGGGAGGTGAGGCGGCCACTCCTTAATGAACTCATGACGTCATATGTGTCCACACGGCTTGAGAGAGAGAGAGAGAGAAGAGAGAGAAGAGAGAGAAGAGAGAGAAGAGAGAGAAGAGAGAGAGAGAGAGAGAGAGAGAGAGAGAGAGAGAGAGAGAGAGAGAGAGAGAGAGAGAGAGAGAGAGAGAGAGAGAGAGAGAGAGAGAGAGAGAGAGACTTACATAAAGACAGACAGACACACAAGCAGACTCATTCATGCATAAACCGATACAGACCGAAACAACCAGACAGACAGATTGGCAGACAGACACAGACAGCGTATACATGCAAACAGCTCAACTGGGATCAATAAGTGTCTGCGGAAACAAGGAAAAGAAGAACTACCCAATTAAGCATAATCTCTGTGGCTTAACTATATTAAAAAAGCCATACTCTAAGCTTGTCTAGAAGCCACGCCCCCTGCCTTTCCCCCCTTTTCTACGTGGCAGCTGATTGCTTGTAGTGAAGATAACATGTGCACTACACACGCTCCTGTTGGCCTATATCTACACTACACCCTTTGTAGTTAAGATTACTCTGCCCAGTAGTCACGCGCTGTTGTTTAGTGAGAATATTGAGAGTGGTAGTGAGGAGTGTACCAATCAATCAGCTGCCACGTAGAAAAGGGGGGAAAGGCAGGAGACGTGGCTTCTAAATACGGTTAGAGTAAGGTTACCATAGTTAGAACTAAAGTGACTCTCTCTATGACGTCTCGTATCCATAGGAGCGCCACGACCTTATATCAGGCAGTAATAAAGTATAGAATCCGATACTCTCTCCTTACTTTAGTCCTGCTTTAGTGAGGGCACATTTCTCCTTCATCAAAGAGTGGTTTCCCTGCAAAAGAGAGAGAGAAGAGAAGAGAAATAAACAAAAATGAAAACATATACACACACATGAGGCAATCAGGACAGTGGTGAGATACATTTTGTCTTGACTGACTGACTGACTGAACACTGATTTAGCTCCATGAACACTAAGCCACAACAATTACAACATAGGGAATACAGGGGAGGGTGTGTGTGGGATTAGATATGGGACGTGAGTACATGGAGATAAGGAGGGATAACTTTATGATAGCGATGAGGAAGAGGTATAGGTTGGGTTTAAAGGAGGAGATGCAGACGTTGGAGGAGGAGGGGAAAGTCATCGGTACACAGACACTTATCTCTGTTTATTCTACACTTTTTTCCTTTAAGTTCACAAATACCTCAAAGTCGATCTTTCATAATAACTGCAAAAGTTTCATCTGCATTTTAATCTATTTCAGGATTTTTGGCAATGAACTAGCAATGGCTGTCACCGTGTATACAATGATCATATATTTCTTTTATGCAGAAGTTAGTAGAATTGCATCATCATTTACTACTATTTCGTAATGATTTAAATATTAAGATCCAATTGTTTTAGTAAGCAAGGCGTAACGAGAATAGAGTCAGGCCACAAAAATGTATGTGTACATATTTGAAGTCCACGCTCTTAATTGGCTATTGTTTGATATAGTTTTTTTTTTTTTAGCTGTGTCGTTCGGAAGTGGCTTATGGTGAACTATACGCGTTGTGTATCCATTTCCTCATCATATGTCTTTATTTTTTGTTGTTATTCATATGTACCCGTATAAAAAAAAAATCCTAAATATATCTGTGTCTCGACCAAGTAATGAGGGAAGGATGGGGGGAGGGAGAGGGCATTTGATGCTGTGGTTGAGGCTAAAGGGATACGCACTACTGCTGGAGAAGGGAGGGAGAGGGGGGAGGGCCGGGGTGTAGGTAAGGATGGGTTGTTTAGGGAGAGAGGGAAGGGGAAGAGAAGGGAAGGTCTGGGTGTCTAGTTTTTGCCATGTCCAATGTAAAAAGCATGGTTGTATACGTTTATTCTTTATTTCTTTCAATATAGGAAAAGTTTATCAGTGCGGTGCTTGTTAAAATGTTGTCGTTTCTACGTGTTGTCGTTGTTGTTGTTATTCTTTGTATTGTTCATTAAAAGAAAGGAAGAGTGAGTGTTCTGTTCTGGTTCACTGGTTTGAGGATGGTCAACTGTTTTTCCTTTTTTCGTGCATTTTTTACTCATTTCAAGCGAGGGAATTAATTACTTGTGTGTTTTGAATGTAAAATTACTGAATTAAACTTTTTTGTCGTTCTCATGCGGGATGTTTCACTTTAATTAGTGGGTTTTTTCTGGGAACGGGGAGATGTTGAGTGTTTTTTTCTGAGTTCATCTTGAGTGCAAGTTTATTATTATTTTTTTTTCTAGGCCATAACTTGTGTGTGTGTGTGTGTGTGTGTGTGTGTGTGTGATTCACTACCATGATTTTGATCACGCTCTGGACTCGTGACCGTCAGCTATCACCCTCCCGGGAAGGAGCTTTGACCTCACATGACCTATCTTTGGATAAGGCCTCACATACCACATACCACGGCCCCATGCTTAAAGGGGACGGGCAGTAACGGTCCGCTTTTGTCAATGAGAAATCCTAAGTCATGAGCAGGGCTCGAACGCGGGACCATAGAGTGGCGCTGCGTTCTTCTTCACCAAGCCAGCGAGCAGTATGTGTATGTGTGCTAATGTAAGTGTTTTTGTGTTTGTTTGTTTGCGTGTGAGTATATATTAATGAATGTTTGTGTGTGTATGTGTGTGTGTGTGTGTGTGTATGTGTGCGTATGTGTGTATGTGTGTACTTCCACATTCAGTCCTAATAGTGCGACACAGGCCAGCCACAGTTTGCGTTTCCCAGGAACCCTCACGGAGACAGACATCAGCACCAACACATTCCTCGCCACACCTTCGCAAAGTCTCACTGGCAGAGCTAAACTAGTGTTACTAGTCACTCCACAGCGTTTTATTCCTCAAAGGAAGCGTAGTATACGAATAGCTATGTCCTTAGCTTTATGGCAGATCTTTTTTTGCTTTTGTGAGACGCACCGATGAATATAATGTGTGTGGGTATCCTGGTGTGGCCACAGGGTGGACTTTAGTTAATACTTGCGCCGGACTGTGGGGCGTTATGTGAAGCTCGAGAGGAACGCAGTAGTCAATACTTTAAGAATGTGGGAAAACATTAACTAGATACTGAGTCTAGGAAGATATCAAATAAGGTTGGAAAATAGAACCATTAGGCGGAAGGGTACTTGACTACTTGTATTTAGATTTTGGAAAATGTTGAAACGAATTTGTTCATGTTTGTGTGTGATGTAGTGCGCACATAGACCACTGTATACCTGGACTGCGCACGGAATATCGGCTTGTCGCGCAAGGGCCTGAAGTCGGAGGGCCGCTCGGATTCATATATATATATATACGGATCATATAGACTGGTTTGTCAGTATATATGATATACTGTAATCTTCGTAAATGTTTGTTCTATAATATTATCAAATAAAAAACAGTAAAACACGCTAAAGAAATGCCATTACGAGACTATGAAGAAATATGCATGAACTTAATATTCACTTCAACTCTTCGCCATTTAAAACTTTGCGAGTCAACTTTTATCATGAAGGGTATCAATAGAAGCGCAATTTTATTAGCTTTCCATTGCTATATTTCGTTATTGATAAATGAATTAGAACCATGCATAAATTAGCGTTAACTAAATAAATAAAATCATCAATCGGGTAATTTTCCCGATTGATGAGGTTATTTATTTAGTCAACGCTAATTTATACATGGTAATAATTCATTTATCAGAAAACGAAATATATAAGTAAATAAATAACATCATCTATCGGGAAAATTACCCGATTGATGATTTTTTATTTATTTAACGCAAATTTATGCATGGTTCTAATTAATTTATCAGATAACGAAATACATCAATGGAAAGCTAATAAAATTGCGCTTCTATTGATACCCTTCATGATAAAAGTTGACTCGCAAAGTTTTAAATGGCGAAGAGTTAAGTGAATATTAAGTTCATGCATATTTCTTCATAGTCTCGTAATGGCATTTCTTTAGCGTGTTTTACTGTTTTTTATTTGATAATATTATAGAACAAACATTTACGAAGATTACAGTATACCATATATACTGATAAACCAGTCTATATGATAGTCCATAGACCACTATATTTCTTTGTCGGGCGCCCCGCAGGCCCCTATGCAGCCCCGCAATTCAAAACATTGTCGTGTGAACAGTCCAGGTATACAGTGGTCTATGAGTGCGCATAATGGTGCCTTTGAACCATAAAAGCTGCGGTAAACATAGGGTTGCCCGCGTTCACGGCGGCACCTCCTGAAAGCTTAGGCCATCCTCGCGATGCTCCACTTTGCCGACCGTAGCGCGTGTGAAACAATTGTGGGGGAAATTACCATGATGTTATTTTGGCCTCGGTTATGACTTATGTTGTGAATATTGGATGATTCCCTCGCGGATTACCTACTATAATTATACTACTGTGGGTAATGCGTAGTGAGTCTGTAAGTGTGATTATACATAGAACCGAATGTAATTTGAGCTTTCACTAAAGTCAAATGGGTATACTTACTCATATAGCTTCAGTAGTTTTAAGTGTAAACGTTTTTTATTGGACTGCCGCATATTTTTGTGACATGATTTTGAATATCAACCTCTGTATATTCTCAATGTTTTGTGTATTACTTCTTTTCTCATCTCCGTCAGTGTAAATTTAGAATTTATGAAAATTGAGTTTTGCCTTTTCTTACGATATTGGCAGACCTTAAGGGAATGGAAAAGAACTGTAACAATACAAGAGTTTAAGGAATCAAGTAAGCCATTGTGCAATTTCATGGTTAAGTGTAAATTTCAACATGGAAATCAGGTGATACGTTATGGTAAGTATCCCTCTCTTTTTGTGAAGCCAAGCCGCACGAAGCAGGCAGGGGCGGGCAGGGGCGGGCATGCGGCAGAGGGGAGGCAGGCAGGGGTAACGAGCCAGGCAAGGGTCGGCAGGGGGGACAGGCAGCAGGGGCCAAGGTCGCCAGAGAGAAAGAACACTGCTACAGGGAAACATTCTCGCTCCCAAACACACGAGCAGAAAACAAACTTTTTCGGCACACTCAAAAAACTAAACTTTTTTTTCTTTTGTCTATCACTCACGAAGAAAAAGAAAAATACATTATGATTAAAAGTGCATTTTTGTTATTTTTTACGTCAATTAAAAAAATATTTCTGCATAAACTTTTCTAAATTACATTTTTGTGTGTAATGCGATAAAAATAACGACCAGTGATGAATTATATTTTCTTTGTTTTTATTTATGTTATTTTTTGTGATGCTATTCGTAAGGTTCACCCAAATGTTCGTTGAATGAGCCTTGTTTTCTTTTTTATTTGACTATGCACGTGCCTGTTTGTTTTTTATATAGTCTGTTTTTATGGAATTTTTTTGATAGGTGCGACTCCCATTGATTAGTGTGTTGGCAGGAGCAATGTCAATTTATGCCCAACACGTTAAGATATTGTCCTCGTGACAGCACAAACACGATAAGTGTTAAATAAAGAAAGCGTCGATATTAAAAAAGTAACATTTCCACCATGATTATGCAGAATATAAAAAAAACGTAGTGATTTTTCATTGAATTAGGTCAAAGTAAGAGCTGATGTTGACGAGAGAGAGAGAGAGAGAGAGAGAGAGAGAGAGAGAGAGGAGAGAGAGAGAGAGAGAGAGGAGAGAGAGAGAGAGATGAGAAAAAGCTGTTATTTGATTTCGAACGAGAGGAACTCAGCGACAAAGAAAAAAGAACGATAGAAAACGGATTGAGTTCTCAAACTGCATTGCACACACATCACACACACACACACACACACACACACACACACACACACACACACACACACACACACACACACATACATACACACACGCATACACACACACACACACACACACACACACATACACACACACACACACACACACACACACACAGACACACAGACACACATACACACACACACACACACACACACACACACATACACATACACACACACACACACACACACACACACACAGACACACAGACACACACACACACACACACACACACACACACACACACACACACACACACACATATATCGTCTGGACAGCTCAGTTGGTTAGGGCGTCCGGCACCATTCTGTGGTCCGGCGTTCGAATACCGGCCCCGCTTATACCCGGGGATTTTTCAACTGAGAAATCCGGGCGGTTACTGTCTCCCTTGAGCAAGGGGTTGGGAGTGTGTGGTGTGTGAGGTCTCAGCATTACTCAAAGATCGGTAATACTGAGCTCCAAGCTCGCACCAGGAGGCTGAAACTGCCGATCGCGAGTCTGGCGTGGACAAGGCATACGTGAATAACACACACCTATTCTTTCCTTTGTCCTCACGCAGCGTCCGCTCCCCCACCAACCCCCTCTCTTTCTCTCTCTCACTATCTCTGTCTCTCTCTCTCTCTCTCTCTCTCTCTCTCTCTCTCTCTCTCTCTCTCTCTCTCTCTCTCTCTCTCTCTCTCTCTCTCTCTCTACCACTCACAAAAGAAAAAACACTAATGCGGGGTTCACACTACACGTATTTGCTACGTGCGTCTTGTCAACGTGACGTCATCGTGACATCACCGTGACGTCACTTCCTGCTTGTGTGACCTTGAAAGACGTGCGTCTCGAGGCTCCAAGATTCGGAGCCGCCAATTCTTTTGGCGGGCTGTCTCCAGAATGTGGGAGCGGTGGTGCCACAATTTATAGAACATTATACGTAACTAAGTTTTGCAATATCAAAATAATGCTGTTTCCA
>JACEEZ010018769.1:90000-92500 GCA_016584305.1 Chionoecetes opilio
ACCCTTCACCTGTCTGCGCTCCACGAGGGCCGGGCGACCTTCAAAGGGTGTGGGGTCTGTTTTGGCCAAGTGGTCAAAGACTATTCCAAAGGAAAAAAATGTGTCTATTTTTCCCCAATGTGCTTCTGTCCCCAAAAATGACCCAAACCCCGCACCGTGTTCTTTCTGACTCAATGGGGAAAACCTCCTCAGATCAAGCAGAAAACCCCAGATGACCATGTTAAGTTTCAGTAGCGGACCCTTGAAAAACCCGGGACGCATAGCTCTTGAAAAGCCTATCTCGGGCTGTTGCGTCCCGCACAGGAATATAAGAGGACAGATCACGTAATGTGCCACTCATTTCGCTAGTTGTGATGCACAATTGGTCCTCGCATTCAAAACACCTTGAGTGACGGGATGTTTTAAATGGGCATGCTGAGGTAAAAGAAGCCCACTTGTCTTTTGAAAAAATACCGTGTGGTGTAAAAGAGAGTGGAACTATCGGAAATACCTCAAAAAAACCCCAGCGAGCGCCTTCCCAAAAGAAGTTTGTCCATCACTAAGACGGGAAAAGCCCGACCCTTTGTGCCCCTTTCCCCGCGTCACGATGGCCATGGTTCAGGTCCAATGATAATATGAGAGATAGTTTGGGCCCCCGAAAAGTCGCCAACCCTTTTGCGAGAAGAGATGCTGAACAAACCGTTTGGTCGTTTACAGGCAGCTTCAGTAATTTTGAAAATCCGTCTTTACTCCAGTTCTTTTTGAGTCACCTCCTCTTTTTGGGAGCCATGTTGTCAAAGTGTCCGGAATACGGACCAGGGGGGGACAAAACTGCGACGTTTCATGCCATTCCTTGTCCCAAAAAACCGACTGATCGCCAGGTGAAACATCAACAAAAAAAAAAGCGCCTTCCGACAAACAGTCCAACCCCTCTGTCAATCGGGCTTCCCCTTGCTGTTCATTTTAGAGTGCGTGACAAAATCTTGTTGAAAACCTCTCGCTGTGTATATTTGGGGAATGACTACCCTTTCCCTATTTACTTAGAGAACGGTTAGCAGAGTGTTCCCCGGTAAGGAGGCTGGTGGGTTTTGTCTCCCAAACTTTGTCAAGAAAGGGCCCGAACCATGGTTTGCGATCGTAAATTGACCCCCGGAAGACACACCGACGGGCAAAGGAAAACCTCCAGGCACAGTGTTTTCATTTTCCAGCAAGATAAAGATGGAAGTTTTATGAACCCCCCATTGAAAAACCGAAAAGCTTTTCCCCACAAAAACTCCGTCCCCTCCGCATATTTGGGGAACTAACCCCGTCCAGTTCCAGGGTATAATTTTGAGCTCCCCAAAAGCTTCTTCAAAATGCCTAAAAAAAAAAAAAGGAGTTTAGACCCTTTACTCTGAACCGGAATGCTAAATCTGAACCGGGAAATGTAAATATGAACAGAATGCTATAAGGACACTTCCGGTTGCTTTTGAGTGCTATAAAACGACTCGGCATACCTGAAAATACAAAGGGTACTCAAAAATTTTAAAAAACGGCAAATTTTTGGCGGGGATAGGTGCAGGGGCGGCCGGGGGGGCCCCCAAAAGGGGAAATGACCCCCAAAAGGGGGGGAAGGGGGTTTAAAATTGGGGGCCCCATTTTTCTGTTAATCGATACCTATAGAAAAAGAACTGCAAAAAAAAACAAAATTTTGCACAAAATCCCACGGGAATACATACATGGCATACCAACTATTAAGGAAACAACCCATTGTTTCCCCCCCGCCCGGGGATCAACCCGGACTTTCCCCGGTCAACCCAGCGTGTACCACTACACTACGGGGGTACCCCGGTTTGTGTGTGTGTTGGGTGTGTGTGTGTGTGTGTGTTTGGGGTGTGTGTGTGTGTGGTGGTGGTGTGTGTGTGGGGTACGTTATTACTGAATGACATGTGTTTTACTTCAATTGAAAGAGGTACTTTTTTTTAAAATAAAGGGAAGGCGGCGACAAAACAAGGGTCTTTAGCCCTACCAGCCACTGAGAAGGTTTGTCTAGGAAACAGGTTGCGATGAACTTCATTAGGTAATATTTCCGAAAGTCTTGACTTATGAAAAATATTATCATTCCATGGACTTCAAAGCAAGGAAAACAAACTTTAAAATATCAGCCTCTATTACCTCAAAATTTTCAAGTTTAGCCATTCTGGGTCATTGATCTGTTTTGCTGTACATCTGGCATAGAGGGATGGTGTCCAAGTGAGGGTTACTTGTCTGTGTCAGCATTGAGGGGGATGTGGGGGGGGGGGGGCTTGGTGGTGATGGAAGTGTTGTGTGAGCTTGATTGAGGAACATGGCTATAGTGGTGTTTTGAGTGCCTGAGTGGAGAGAGAGAGAGAGAGAGAGAGAGAGAGAGAGAGGTGTGTGTGTGTGTGTATGTATTCATCTAGTTGTATTTTACAGGGCCAGAGCGACGCTCGTATGGCCCCGTCTCCATATCAACATTTTTATCATTCATCCTTAGTTCTTAGTTTTGGCCGAAGCCACC
>JACEEZ010018769.1:97500-117500 GCA_016584305.1 Chionoecetes opilio
CACACACACACACACACACACACACGACACACACCACACGGAAACACAACACACACACACACACGACACACACAAACACAACACACACACACAACACAGCACACACACACCACAGGCGACACACAACACACACAACACACACACAACACACGACACACACCCACACACACACAACACACAACACACACAACACACACACACACACACACACACACACACTGAGTACAACCTTTATGGCGTATATAAACAACCAAATGTGTTGAGAAGTACCAGAACTGTCAGCTTATATAACCATTATTTCCCTTCCCACCATATCTATATCCTTCTACCCTTTCCTTTTTTCTCCCTTTCTTCCCGCCTCTCACCCCTTCTGTTCCCCCTCCACTCCCTCCTGCAGTAGGAACAAGAACCCGCTCTGACCTTTTGTCATAGGCGGCGAAGGTGGCACCGCCCGCCTGATTCCTGGCCTCTCGGCTCCCCGGGTAACCATTCACACTAAAAGGTGAGGAAGAGAAAGGAGAGATAGGTTAGCCATTGTAGTGCGTCTTGCCTCCCTCCCTGCCTCCCTCCCTGTCTCCCTACCTGTTTCCCTCCCTGCTTCCCACCCTGCCTCCCTCCCTGCCTCCCTCCCCCGCTCTTTTTATTACCTCCGCCAACGAAGTTGGAGGGGTTATGTTTTCACCCCGATCTGTCTGTCTGTCTGTCTGCGTTTGTGTACAGGATTTCTCGAAAAAATTGCGCATAGATTTGACCAAACTCGGTATACCATCTTGTTTGGTATAAGGGAGAACGTGATTTAATTTGGATAAATTCTAATTTGACAACTTGTTTGCCATGGCATCAATTGCTGAAATTTCGGTCGGAGTTAATTATGCGCTCATATGAGTGCATATATATTATATATAGTATTATATAGTATATATATTAATTATACATAATATATATAATAATATATATATATATATATATATTATTTATTATTATATATATATATATATATTATATATTATAAATATATATATATATTATATATTTGATGAAATATGTCGGGCGAGGTTATGCGCTCACTGAAGTGCCCCCCCCCCCCCCTCGTCTCTTATGTTTTCTCTCTCCCACTTCTGTTTCTTTTGTTTTTTGTCTTTTTACTATTCCCATTGTTATTCTTCCCTCTCCATCTAGCCTATTTTCTTTTCTTTCCCTTCTCATTCTCGTTCTCTGCCTGTTCTTCCAAATTTATGTTCTGCGTTCCTCCCTTCTGCCATTGAACTAAACACTCCATGTTTTGACTCGAACTGAAACACTCACATATATCGCCCCACCAAAAAAAAGAATAATACTAAATAAAAACAACAACGAAAACTTCCCTTAACAGCCCTAGTTCAGTTTTTTGTCACAAGAATACAGCCATTGTTCTACTTAAAACTAATCAAGTGTCTACTCTAATTTATTTCAAGCTATGCACTGACCATGAATGATTATTATTGCTTAATTGTAACTTGTACCTTTAACAGAGTCCGTCTTGATAGTTACTTTTGAGGTGCATTCTACTTACACTGCTCGCTACGACTATCACGGCAAGACTGGTATTAATGTTAGCAGGCAATCATATCAAGGGCTATACTAGTTTCTGTGTGGGTATGATTTATTTAGCATACCTTGCCTACTGACGTCCTACAAGGAGTCGCCTTGTCTACAAAGGGTCAAGTATCATTATGTTTACTCCCGTGATCTACATTTACGATTGTCTACTGTTTACTGCCTACAACAATATATTATTAACGGTGGATCTCGTCTCGGTTTATCTCTTTTTCAGTATGGAACTACAGTACTATAGTTATACTGTGGCTGTTGATTTATTACAGAATGTGATTAATATTAAGGTGATGAGTATTGCTTAAGGACTTTTAGAACATTCTGAACCCGTTAAGTAAAACTGTTTTCTTTGCAATGGGATGATGATAATTTACTTCTGTGGTAAGACTGAAAGGAGGTGCGATCATACTCATAATAGTAAGACTCTTTACGTGGCTAGGCGTCTACTGTCCTGTTCATCCCCGAGTTGTATTCATAGGTGTGTGGGTGTTCGTGTGTGTGTGGGTGTTCGTGTGGGTGTGGGTGTTCGTGTGTGTGTGTGTATTCATCTAGTTGTATTCATCTAGTTGTATTTTACAGGGCCAGAGCAATGCTCGTGTGGCCCCGTCTCCATATCAACATTTTTTAATCATCTCCTTAGGGCTTTGTGTTGGCCGAGCCAAGCACCCCGAATAGCAGTCACAAACCCCGGCTAACACCCGGTACCCATTCACTGCTGGGTGGACAGGGGCTCGGGTTTTATAGTGCGGTATGTAATGTTAGGAAAAGGGCTCCCGTAGGATTTTTGTGCTAAAATTGATTTTTTGCAGTCTTGGCTTCTAAGAGGTATCAGAATTACATAAAAAGATGGGGTCCCAATTTTCAACCCTTACCCCCCTTTTTGGGGTCACTTTCCCTTTTGGTGCCCCCCGGCACGGACCCCATGCATCCTATCTCCGCCAATAATTGACCGATTTTCAAAATATTTAGTATCCCTTGTTGTAGGTTTTCAGGTTGGCCGAGTTCGATTAAAAGCACCCAAAAAGCAACCCCGGAAAAGTGTCCTTATAGCACTTCCGGTTCATATTTAGCACTTCCGGTCAGAGGTAAAGGGTCTAACTCCATTTTTTTACTCTTTTTTCAGGCATGGTTGAAGAAGTCAGTTTTGAGCTTCAGTCATATATACCACCTGTGAACTGAGATTCCGTGGTATATCGCCAATAGGTCGTGAGGAGGACGGAGTTTGCTTTTGAGCTGTAAAAGAGTTGCCACATCAAAGAACGATTGTTGAACCACTCCGGTCTGACAGATGACATTTTACCAACACTGTCAAGAGAGAGTGTCTCTTTTGGTGACTACCTTGAAAGTACCATTCAAGACTACTAATTTACTTGTCAGGTTTATAAATTCAAATGAAGGAGAACTCAAGTAACGTTCGGTATCATAGTGAATGTCGAAACCTAGCCTGTCCAACGAATGAACAAGATTGAACGTCTTAGGAAGAGATCCCGAACCGATCTCCACGCGTCCTGTGCGCTTAACTCCACGAGGTAACCGGGGGCGACCTTCAATTTGCTGTGGGATCTGTTCGGGCCAAAGTGGTCAAAGACTATTCCAAAGGAACAAGTGTGTCTATTTTCCAAAACTGTGACTTCTGTCCAAGAAGGAACTCAGAGCCACTGGCCCGTGTTCTTTACTGACTCAATGGGAAACCTCTACAGAATCAAGCAAGAAAACCCCAGATGACCTGTTAGATTTCAGTTTAAGCGCGGACCTTGAAGAACCCGGCGACGAGCATCAGCTCTTGAAAGCACTATCATCCGACATGTTTGCGCTCTGCACAGCGAATATCACGAGGCAGATCACAGTAATTGCCACTCCATATCGCTCGTATGTGATGCACAATTGGTCCTACCTCGCTATTCAAACACCTTGAGTGACGAGGCTGTTTCACTGTAGCATGGCTGAGGTATATGATGCCTACTTGTCAATTTTGAAAAGATACCGAGTGTGGATTGTAAATGGAGTGAGACTATCGGAAATACCTCAAAGACTCTCGCGAGCGCCTTCCACCCAGAAGTGAAGTTGTCACATCACTAAGACGGAATGATCCTGCCGTCTTTGTGGCTCTCCACTGCATCACGCTGGCCATGAGATTACAGGTCCTCAAAAATGATGAATGATGAGAGATAGTTGGTCCTGAAGAATTGTCGCCGAACCTTCTGCGAGAAGAGATGCTGCCACAACACGGCAGTTGGCCGGTTTACAGGCCTTCAGGGTAATTTTGAAAATCCGTCTTTACTCCAGTTCTTCACATGGTCCCTCCTCTTTGTAGCCATGTTTCAAGTGTCCGTAATAACGAGACAGGAGGTGGACAAAAACTGTCCGACTTTCATGCCATTCCTTGTCCAAAATAATCGGACTGATCGCCAGTGAAACATCAGACAAGAAGAAAGGCGCCTTCCGACAAACGTCCAGACCCCTCTGGCAATCGGGTCTTGTTCTTTCCCCTTGCTGTTCATTCTAGAGTGCGTTACAGAATCTTGTTGAAAACCTCTCACTGTGTATATTGGAAGTGACTGACCTTCAGAAAAAAAAACTCATTGACTTAGAGAAACGAGTTGAGCATTGAGCAGGGAGTGTTCTCCAGCGGATGAAGGAGGCCTGTGATTTTTGTCTCCCAAACTTTGTCAAGAAAAGGCTAACACATGGTTTGCGATCGTAAATTTATTGACCTCCTGGAAGACACGACCGACGGTGCAAGGAACCTTCCATGGGCACAGTGTTTGTCATGTTCAGCAGATAAAGATGGAGAGTTCATGAAACCCGCCACTTGAAATACCAGAAAAAGCTTCTCTCACAAAGCTCCGTCCTCCTCCGACATATTGGCGATACTACCACGATCTCAGTTCACAGGGTATATCTGACTGAGCTCAAACTGCTTCTTTCAACATGCCTGAAAAAGAAAATGGAGTTAGACCCTTTACTCTGACCGGAAGTGCTAAATCTTAACCGAAGTGCTAAATATGAAAAACAGAAAGTGCTATAAGGAACACTTCCGGTTGCTTTTGGTGTCTATAATCGACTCGGCATACCTGCAAACCTACAAAATGAGACTCAAATGTATGAAAATCGGTCAATTATTGGCGGAGATAGGTGCATGGTCAGTGCCGGGGCCCAAAAGGGAGCGACACGCCTCCTGACCTGACACCCTCCCCCAACAACGGGGAAAAACACCCTATGCCCGCGGGGGCACCAACGTAGGTGACCACCAGGGTCACCGGCAGCACACCAGCCCGGGGGGACTGACAGTCACCACCTCTCGACGGTAACGACCCTACTACGCCCGGCGCCCCGCGGCGGCCCCCAAAAGGGGGGTAGGGGTCTAAAATTGGGACCTCATCTGTTCTGTTAATCTGATACCTATAGAGCCATATGGCAAAAAATCAATTTGAGCAACAAAAATCCTACCGGGAATACATTCATGGCATACCACACTATTTAATAAACAACCACATCCTGTTTTTCCGCTCCGCCCGGGGATCGAAGACCGGGACTTCTCTGTTGTCAACCGAGCGTGCTAACCACTACACTACGGAGTACCCGGTTTGTGTGGTGTGTGTGTGTGGTGTGTGTTGTGTGTGTGGTGTGGTATGTGGTGTGTGTGTGTGGGTGTGTGTGTGTGTACGCCCGATATTACGGAATGACATGTGTTTTTACTTCATAATTGACTCGAGGTACTTTTTTCTAAGACTAAAGTGGAAGTGCGACGCGACAAAACAACGATCTTGAGCCCATACCAGCCACTGTGAAAGTGTTTGTCATAGGAAACAGGTCGATGAACTTCTTTAGGTAATATTCATAAAGTCTGCTTATGAAAAATATTTATCATTCCATGGACGTCAAAGCAAGTGAAAACAACTTTAAAATATCAGCCTCTATTACCTCAAAATTTTCAAGTTTAGCCATTCTGGGTCATGATCTGTTTTTGCTGTAACATCTGGCATATAGGGATGGTGTCCAAAGTGAGGGTTACTTTGTCTGTGTCAGCATTGAGGGGATGGGGGGGGGGGGGGCTTGGTGGTGAGGGAAGTGTTGTGTTTACGTGATTGAGGAACATGGCTATAAGTGGGTGTTTTGAGTGCCTGGTGGAGAGAGAGAGAGAGAGAGAGAGAGAGAGAGAGAGGTGTGTGTGGTGTGTATGTATTCATCTAGTTGTATTTTTAACAGGGCCAGAGCGACGCTCGTATGGCCCCGTCTCCATATCAACATTTTTATCATTCATCTTAGTTCTTATTTGGCCGAAGCACCACCCCGGGAGGCGGTTCACAAACCCCCGGCTAACGACCGGTACCCATTCACTGCTGGGTGGAACAGGGGCTCAGGTTTTAAGAAGACCGCCCGTCCTGGTCTTCGCTCCGCCCTGGGGATCGAACCCGGACTTCTCGGATGTTAGGCCTAGGTGTGCTAACCCTTACACTACGGAGTTTTCCTACTATCTGCAAGTGTGTGTGTGTGCTGGTGCGTGTGCGTGTGGTGTGTGTGTGTTGTTTCGCTATGGGCTTGTCCACGCGCGAAGGCTGGACTCGGGCTCACCCAGTTTCACCCTCCCGGAGCGAGCATAAAGCTCATTATGACCGATCTTTGGTTATGCTGGGACCTCACACACTCAACCCCATCCCCATTGCTCAAGGGGACCATTTACCACTTAAGTAGTCAATGAAAAATCCCATGACGAGCGTGGATCCAAACCGGCTAACCACAGAATGGCGCGCCAAAGCATATTCGCTTTGACCTCGTGGCGGTGTGGTGTGTGTGTGGTGTGTGTGTGTGTGTGTGTGTGTGTGTGTGTGTGTGTGTGTGTGTGTGTGTGTGTGTGAGTGTGTGTGGTGTTTTGCTGTGTGTGGTGTGTGTGTGTGTGTGTGTGTGTGTGTGTGTGTGTGTGTGTGGTGTGTGTGTGTTGTGTGGGTGTGTGTGTGTGTGGTGTGTGTGTGTGTGTGAATCACGCCACGGCTTAATCACCCTAGCTGGACACGCGACCACGCAGCTGTTACCTTTCCAAAAAGAGCTTAGAGCTCATAATATTACATAGCCTCATCTACATAGCTCATATACATAGATCTTCGGTAAAGTAGGCCCTCGTTCCAAAACACACATTCATGCCAGGGGATGACAGGGACAGTATTCACGGGGAACAGTACTGTTAACCTTGCCAGGATAGATTTTGAGTCGCTTGCGGGGCTCGAACCGGCACACCGTCAAGTGACCTACAAGCACTCTACCCTGTACCACACCACTGCACTTACGGTGTGTGTGTGTGTGTGTGGTGTGTGTGTGTGTGTGTGTGTGTGTGTGTGTGTGTGTGTGTGGTGTGTGTGTGTGCGTGCGTTCAGGTTCTCACCAAGCATCATAGAGGGTATTTCCCCTGAAAGAAAATGAATTTGGGTATGTGAGGGGCACGAGTACTATGATAACACCAGTAACGGAGGTGCCAACTGTTTAGAGTAGGAGGAGGAGGAGGAGGAGTAGAAGGAGGTAAGGAGGAGAGAAGGGAAGATGCTTCGTAGCTGCATCTTCGCATTTGTTTCCTCTGTTTCACATTGGTTCTCCGATAATGAAGGAGGAACAACTGAAGCGTGCTGTGTGTGTGGCCTTGTTATCATTTGTTGTAACAGGTAGAGTGTTCTCGATTACTTGCTGCTCAAGATGTCGGTATCTAGCATAGCATTGTCATAACTAATTGGTCATCTCTCTCTATATCTCTGTGTTATCTTATTTTTTTTTTTTTACACGCACATCTCTCTCTCTCTCTCTCTCTCTTCTCTCTCTCTCTCTCTCCTGCTCTCTCTCTCTCGTCCTCTCTCATCTCTCTCTCTCTCTCTCCTCTCTCTCTCCTCTCTCTCTCTCTCTCTCTCTCTCTTCATTCTCTCCAGCTGTCTCAATGTTTTTTTGATCCTTTGTTTATTCCACCTCTCTCTCTCTCCTCTCACCTCTCTCTCTCTCTCTCTCTCTCTCATCTCTCTCTCTCTCTCTCTGCTCTCTCTCTCTCTCTCTCTCTCTCGTCATCTCTCTCTCTCTCTCTTTCACCTTAACTAATGATTTGATTCTGCCGTCAATGTTTTTATAGTTGTTTTCTCTGTTGTGGTTTCATGAATTGTGTGAGGTTTATGTTTTTTCATGAATATAATCAGGCAAACTATACTCAAGAAGGTTGTATGTGTGTGTATTGTGAAATCAGTGCGGGTATTACTAGTGGTAAAGTGTGTGTGTTTGTGTGTGTGTTCTCTCCAGGAGTTGTAGGCCTCAGAGGGGAAGCTTAAAGAGAAATAGGAAGGAAAGTAGCAAGAAAAAGAAATTATGTAAACATGATATTTGCAAAGGAGAGGGGGGGAGGGAGAGGCATACTGGAGAGAGGAAGGAAGGGAGAGAGATGCCTTGGAGGGAAGAGAAACCCTGACTCACAACGAAAGGAAGAGGGAGAAAGTAGTAGGTGTGAGGATAGTAGTAAGAGTAGTGGTAGTAGTAAACTAGTAATAGTAACAAAAGTGGAGAGAGGAGAAAGAAGGAGTTATTACTTTTTGCATTAGCGTAAAGTCAAGAAGAGGAGAGGGAGAAGGAGAGAATGTGAGAAAAGTTATGAGAGGCATTGTGTGTGTGGATTAAAACATTATGCTGCGTTTTCTCTTTGCCTTCTGTTCCTCTCTCATATATTTGTTTTCTCTTTCCGGTCTCTATCCCTTTATAATTTTCCTCTCTTTCTGTTTCCATAGCTGTAGATGTAGATGTGTATGTTCGTCTGTCTGGTATATTCGCAACCTAGGCGTTTACTCAATTTAATCACTTATCTCAATGTTAGATGTCTGCGTTAGTTAGAAGTTGAATAAGTTATTTTTAGCATCTCAAAGAACTGGCCAAGGAGAAAAATAAAAGTATCAATAAACCCGCAAAGGTTGCTGAATTATTCAAGGGATTTGCGTAAACTTAGTAATTTTGTGAGATCTATAAACAAATGATGTCAGGAAAATAATAGTTAAGTATAGGAGTATTTTGTAGCGGCCAAAAATACGCTTCATACACTTTTTATACACTTTTTAAGCTCTGCCCTTGCTTGCCATCACAAAACACGATTGTAGCGCTGCCAAAACACTTTCCAGACGTTACCGGGAGTAAAAGTGTCGTACACTCCACTTAACTCTGCAGAAACTCAAGGAATATGGTTAATGTTGATTTTATTGAAAGCACATCAAAGAGTTTTGGCCTGAAATTTAGTATCACACATCGATATATAATTGGTTTTAGCTCTCAGAATGGCCTACTATTGGCCTAGCATCGTTTTCTAACTAATAGATGGACTAGATCAAACTGAAATGTTTAGGGCACTATGAAATGCTATTTGAATATTTATTTGCTACACAGCCATTTCACGATCCGCGTCGAGAATCTTTTATGGTTTCATGGACATGTGTGTACGTACTACATGTGCGTTGCCCTATATACCAATTTTTCTTTGGCTAAGCTCGATGAATGGTGATTTTGATTCATCTTCCAGTGCTCTCGCCCCTTTTCGATCCTCCTTAGTTCTTTACATTCGCTTATTAGCGCAGTATATACTTCCATCATATCTCGACATGTATGTTGTGGATAGCTGCCACGATATTTGTGGTTGTGGGAGGGCGCAGTCTCTTCCTATTCCTCGTGAATCTTGAGTTGGATGCGCCTGGTAGATACAACGGAGCGAGGTCCTTACCGTGGAGGAGCTGGGTCAGTTTAATGAAGTGTTTGTGTTCAAGCCCTTCGATAAGTTCTATAAAAGACTCTTTTTAAGTGATATGACAAATATACCAAATATAGAAATAACAATAAGAATTATTAATACAAATATAAATTATATGCCTGAAATAAACATGACACGACGGTGGATGGATGGATTACGATTTGTGTAGTTTACAGAGGACACAATAGGGGGCATTTCTCAGAGGGCTGAATTACCATGTACTACTAATATGTTCACATTTTTTCAGTTCTCTAGTGCGGGCACCATGGGTGACTATTCATTTTTTTTTCATTAATTTCTCCGTATATCAACCCCTCTCAGTCATTAAGCTACTTTTATATTATCATAAATGATACATAAAGAATATCACATATACTTCAATCTCCATATTAATCACATTTTTGGCATAATATAATACAATGTCCTCAATATTTGAATGTGTCTTCTACTGGATAATTAATAACGTAAAAAATAGTGAGCTATACTATTTTTTTCATTTAAGCAGAGTATAACTACAAGAAAGTCATGAATCCTACTGCCATATCATATGTATATGATACTCTTCAACAACTCTCTGTGCAAGATACGCTGCCAGACGTACGAACGCACAGGTGACTAAATAATGGTTGGTGGTGGATCTCAGGATTAAGACCACGTGTCTGTCTATAGAAAGTGTCGTACCTCAGGCATCAGCACANTTTGGTGTGGTGGTGTGCGTGTGCGTGTTGCGTGCTTGTGTGTGTGTTTTCGCCTATGGTTTGTCCACGCGAGCTGGACTCGGGACACAGTTTCACCCTCCGGAGCGAGCAAAAAGCTCATTATGACCGATCTTTGGGTTATGCTGGGACCTCACACACCACACACACCCATCCCCCTTGCTCAAGGGGACATTTCCCAAACTTAAAGTAGTCAATGAAAATCCCATTGAGCGAGCGTGGATCCAAACCGGCTAACCACAGAATGGCGCGCCAAAGCTATATTCGCTTGACCATCGTGGCGGTGTGTGTGTGTGTGTGTGTGTGTGTGTGGTGTGTGTGTGTGGTGTGTGTGTGTGTGGTGTGTGGAGTTGTGTGTGTGTGTGTGGGTGTGGGGTTGTGTGTGTGTGTGTGTGGGGGCTGTGTGGTGTGTGTGTGTGTGGTGTGTGTTGGTGTGTGTGTGTGTGTGGTGTGTGTGGTGTGTGTGTGTGTGTGTGTGTGTGTGTGTGTGAATCACCCAGGGCTTAAATCACGCCTAGCATGGACACGCGACACCAGCTGTTACCTTTCCAAAAAGAGCTTAGAGCTCATGATATATACATAGCTCATCTACATAGCTCATATACATAGATTTCGGATAAAGTAGGACCCTCGTTCACAAAACACACATCACCCAAGGGATGGAACAGGACAGTATTCAAGGGGAACAGAAAACTGTTAACCTTGCCAAGGATAGTTTTTGAGTCGCTTGCGGGGCTCGAACCTGCACCCGTCAAGTGACCTACAGAGACTCTACCACTGTACCACACTGAACTTACGGGTGTGGTGTGTGTGTGTGTGGGGTGTGTGTGGGTGTGGTGTTTTGTGTGTGTGTGTGTGTGTTTGCGTGCGTTCAGGTTTCCCAAGCAATCATAGAGGGTATGTCATGAAAGAAAATGAATTTGGGTATGTGAGGGGCACGAGTACTATAGAGAACACCAGTAACGGGGGTGCCAACTGTTTAGAGTAGGAGGAGGAGGAGGAGGAGGAGAAGGAGGTGAAGGAGGAGAGAAGGGAAGATCTTATTAATCTGCATCTTCGCATTGTTCTCTTTTCACAGTTTTCCCTCCGATAATGAAGGAGGAACACCTGAAGCGTGCTGTGTGTGGCCTTGTTATCATTTGTTGTAAACAGGTAGAGTGTTACTCATTCTTCTCTCAAGATGTCGGGGACTAGCATAGCATTGTCATAACTAATGGTCTCTCTCTCTATCTCTCTGTGTATCTTATTTTTTTTTTTTTCTCTTCTCTCTCTCTCCTCTCTCTTCTCCTCTCTCTCCTTCTCTCTCTTTCTTCTCTCTAACCTCCTCTCTTCTCTCTCTCTTTCCCCCTCTCTCCTCTCTCTCTCTCTCTCTCTCTCTTCTTTTCCCCCTCTCTTCTCTTTATCTCTCTCTTCTCTCTCTCTCTCTCTCTCTCCTGTCTCAATGTTTTTTTTCATTTGTTTTATTTCCCCTCTCTTTTCTCTCTCTCTCTTCTCTCTCTCTCTCTTCTCTCTCTCTTCCTCTCTCCTCTCTCTCCCCTCTCTCTCCTCTCCTCTCTCTCTTCTTCTCCCCTCTTCTCTCTCTCTCTCTCTTTTACCTTACATAATGATTTTGATTCTTGCCGTCAATGTTTTATAGTTGTTTTCTCTGTTGTAGTTCATGAATTGTGTGAGGTTTATGTTTTTTCATGAATATAATCAGGCAAACTATACTCAAGAAGGTTGTATGTGTGTGTATTGTGAAATCAGTGGGGTATTTTAGTGGTAAGTGTGTGTGTGTTGTGTTGTGTGTTCTCTCCAGGAGTTGTAGGCCTCAGAGGGGAAGCTTAAAGAGAAAAAGGAAGGAAGTAGCAAGAAAAAAAAATTATGTTAAACATGATATTTGCAAAGGAGAGGGGGGGAGGGAGAGGCATACTGGAGAGAGGAAGGAAGGGAGAGAGATGCCTTGGAGGGAAGAGAAACCCTGACTCACAACGAAAGGAAGAGGGAGAAAGTAGTAGGTGTGAGGATAGTAGTAAGAGTAGTGGTAGTAGTAAACTAGTAATAGTAACAAAAGTGGAGAGAGGAGAAAGAAGGAGTTATTACTTTTTGCATTAGCGTAAAGTCAAGAAGAGGAGAGGGAGAAGGAGAGAATGTGAGAAAAGTTATGAGAGGCATTGTGTGTGTGGATTAAAACATTATGCTGCGTTTTCTCTTTGCCTTCTGTTCCTCTCTCATATATTTGTTTTCTCTTTCCGGTCTCTATCCCTTTATAATTTTCCTCTCTTTCTGTTTCCATAGCTGTAGATGTAGATGTGTATGTTCGTCTGTCTGGTATATTCGCAACCTAGGCGTTTACTCAATTTAATCACTTATCTCAATGTTAGATGTCTGCGTTAGTTAGAAGTTGAATAAGTTATTTTTAGCATCTCAAAGAACTGGCCAAGGAGAAAAATAAAAGTAACAAAAAACCCGCAAAGGTTGCTGAATTATTCAAGGGATTTGCGTAAACTTAGTAATTTTGTGAGATCTATAAACAAATGATGTCAAGAAAATAATAGTTAAGTATAGGAGTATTTTGTAGCGGCCAAAATACGCTTCATACACTTTTTATACACTTTTTAAGCTCTGCCCTTGCTTGCCATCACAAAAACACGATTGTAGCGCTGCCAAACACTTTCCAGACGTTACCGGGAGTAAAAGTGTCGTACACTCCACTTAACTCTGCAGAAACTCAAGGAATATGGTTAATGTTGATTTTATTGAAAGCACATCAAAGAGTTTTGGCCTGAAATTTAGTATCACACATCGATATATAATTGGTTTTAGCTCTCAGAATGGCCTACTATTGGCCTAGCATCGTTTTCTAACTAATAGATGGACTAGATCAAACTGAAATGTTTAGGGCACTATGAAATGCTATTTGAATATTTATTTGCTACACAGCCATTTCACGATCCGCGTCGAGAATCTTTTATGGTTTCATGGACATGTGTGTACGTACTACATGTGCGTTGCCCTATATACCAATTTTTCTTTGGCTAAGCTCGATGAATGGTGATTTTGATTCATCTTCCAGTGCTCTCGCCCCTTTTCGATCCTCCTTAGTTCTTTACATTCGCTTATTAGCGCAGTATATACTTCCATCATATCTCGACATGTATGTTGTGGATAGCTGCCACGATATTTGTGGTTGTGGGAGGGCGCAGTCTCTTCCTATTCCTCGTGAATCTTGAGTTGGATGCGCCTGGTAGATACAACGGAGCGAGGTCCTTACCGTGGAGGAGCTGGGTCAGTTTAATGAAGTGTTTGTGTTCAAGCCCTTCGATAAGTTCTATAAAAGACTTTTTTAAGGATATGACAAAATACCAAAATATAGAAATAAAAATAAAATTATTAATACAAAATAAATTATATCCTGAAATAAAAATGACACGACGGGGATGGAGGGGTTACGTTTTGTGTATTACAGAGGCCCAAAATAGGGGCATTTCTCAGGGCTGAATTACCAGTACTACTAAATGTTCACTTTTTTCAGTTCTCTAGTCGGGCACGGGGTGATATTCATTTTTTTTTTCAAAATTTCCCATATTCAACCCCTCTCAGCCCCAAAAAATCTTTTATATTTATAAATGATACAAAAAAGAATATCACATATCTTCTCCCCATTTAACCCCTTTTTTGGCATAAATAATACAATGTCCTAAATTTTAATGTGTCTTTACGGAAATTAATAACGTAAAAAATAGGGGCATACTTTTTTTTTTCTTTTAAAGCGAGTATAACTACAAAAAGTCATAAACCCTACTCCCTACTATGTAATATCTCTTCAAAAAACTCTCTGTGCAAAAACCCTGCCAGACGACGAACGCACAGGTGCTAAAAAGGTTTGGGTGGGATCTCAGGTTTAAGACCACGTGTTGTTTAAAAATGCCCCGTCCCTAGGCTCAGACATTGTGGAAAACTAAATTTTTCATATAACTGTCTGGATTCGTCGGTTTTTGAAAAATGTAAATAAAGAATTTTCTCTCTTGCAGGAAAATTTGTATTTCCCGGCCTTATTAAAATACTCATCTATTAGGGGCGTGTGTAATTTTTTTTGGCCAATGTCTTTTAAACAAAAAACCCCTTTATTTTAAATTATCAAAACACATGAAAAATTATTATTTAGTTATGAACCAAAACACAACAAAGAGGTTTTTTCAGCCTGCAGTAGTTATTTTAATTTTTTGATCCAACAAAGTAAAAAAAAACTGGGCTGTGAAAAGTCTATGCTTTTTCTCGAAATTGCCTCTTTTTAAACAAAAGAAAATTTTTAAAGAAAAAAGTTTTTATCTGTAAATTCAGATCTATGATATAATAAAATACAACACATTAACGTTAATAATTATGATGAGAGAAAACCCCCTCATTTATTAAGTTTTTTGAAAAACCATTGCTTTATCTTTAACACAAACGCATAAGAACTCTCAATCTGGTGACCAGATTTTTAACCCCGCGCCGACAGTACGTATCTTCCCCATGATTTTTTGTTTTTTTTTTGTAAATAAGTGTGCGTTTTACCCTTTACAACGATTACGGGGGGAAAATTTAAATAGGCGGGAACATCCATGGGGTTATGGGTAGGCGGGGGCGGCGGGGCGGGTGGGGGGTGCAGTGCCTATTACACCTGATGTTTCTCACCTTCAGTTGTAAGGACGTAAACTGCATGACAATAACTCTCTCTCTCTCCTCCTCCTCTCTTCCTCTCCTCCTCCCCTCTCTCTCCTCTCTCTCTCTCTCTCTCTCTTCTTCTCTTTCTCTCTCCTCTCTCTCTCTCTTCTCCTTTCATTATCGATTTTTAAGGAGTAAATTAGAGAAAATGAACTTAACGCAGCTATAAGGGGTATTATTTTTACGTACATTTTTAGGGTAAACGTTTTTTGAAAACACACACCACACAAACACACACACCACACACCACAACCAACACACAACCACAAAACACACACACACACACACACACAAAACCACACACACACACCCACCAAAACCACACACCACACAACACGCCAACCCAACACACACACACCACACACCACCACACAACACAAAACACAACAACAACGCACATACACACCCCAATACACACACACAACACACCACCCCCAAACAAAAACACAACACACACACACACCCCCCACACCCATGCAAAAGGGGGTTTGGGGTACCCATTCCCCCAGAAGATCGTTTGTTGGGGCGAATTCTTGTGTTAACTAGTTTATTTTTCATGCTCAGGGGAAAAAAAAAAGAGAAGGCTTTATAAAACAGTAAAAATAATAGTAATAGTAGTAATAATAATGATAATGATAATACTAATAATAGTTGTAGTAATCTATGTCATCACAATGCACTAACTACTGAGATATCTACATGAAAAAAAAATTGAGAACTAAAATCACTTGTGTCATCAAGTAAGAAATAGATAACATAACAATTATTTTTTGCTATAAAGTCAAGGCAAACAAGATTAAAAAAATAGAAGCAAGGCTCCCCCGTACCCGCTGACCACACAACACAACCACAACAATACACAACAACACATACCATCCATACCAACCCAACACCAACACACACACACCACACCCACCACACACACAACACACACATACCATACAAACACACACACAAACACACACCCCACACACACACACACAACACACCAACACACACACACCCCCGCATCCCCCCTACCAAAAACCCTGCTGCTGCTCCTCGTTTTCCCTCACCTGCTTGATATAAGGGTGGAGGGGGCCCGAGGAGGAGGAGGTGGAAAAGTTGAAGGTTAAGGGGTCGGGGAGGGGGAATGGACTAACGTAAAAAAGACGGCAAACGTTGGAATATATGTGTGATGGGTGTTGGGGCTCGGTTTGGAGGGGTTTAATAAAGGGGGTGTAAAGAGAAGTGGAAGAGTTGAAGGGGTTAATGTAGGCAGGGGGAGGTAAGGGGCCCTAACAAAAGAGAGCCGGAAAAAAAAAAGATAGAAAAAAATATGTGCGATTTGGGTGTGAGGCTTGGTATTGGGATGGGGGTGAAAAGGGGGTGTGACAAGGGGTTTCTTGAATGAGTAAATGGTGGAGGGGTTGTAAATAATGAGTGGTGATGGAATAGGAAAAAGACTGTGGAAGGATAATTGAAAGGGTGAGAAGGTATAATCGGGAGTGGCAATGATACTGTGTGGGACGTTATGATGATGGATTTGTAAAAAGGCCTTGGGTGGGGGAAAGGTTTAGGGAAAAGAAAGGGTTTAGGGTTTTTAGCTTTTTTTTATGGGGATTTTTGTGGGTTAGGAAAAAAAAAAGGGTTGATAGGGAAAAAGAAAGGGAGTGTTTTTGGCGGGAAAAATGGAAGGGGCTGGTGAGGATTGGGGTTGAGTGGTGGGTAAAAGTTAGTTTAGGGATAATTTTTGGGGGATGAAAAATTCTGACATTTTGTGAATGTTTTAGCTGAATGTGGAATGGAAGGAGGAAGGCTAAAGAGGTGGAAAGGGGTGAAAAGGGGGTTTGAAAGGAAGGAGTAAGGGCCAAGTGGGTGAGGGTTCTTAAAAAAAAAAAAAAAAAAAAAGGGGTTTGGGGTAGGGGGTAGGGGGGGAAGGGAAATAAAACACCTGCCTACCGATATGGAGGGGGGGGTGGGGGGGGTTTTTGGGTGTGGGGTGTGGGGTTGCCTACCTGCTCTTGGTGGGGGTGGCCATGTGGAGGGGGTGGGTCGGTCCTGGTGGGAGGTGCACCTGCCCCCCGGCTTGGACTTTCCCTGAATCTGCCAATTGGACCCGCCGGAAATTTTTTGGCGTGCCTTGGGTCTGCCCTCAGTAAACCCCCATTTATTGATTTGTTTCCATTTTTTTTTTTGGGGTTTTTGTTTTTATTTTTTTATTATTTTATTATTTTATTATTATTATTATTTTTTTATTTTTATTTATTATTATTATTATTATTATTTTATTTTCATTATTATTATTGATTATTTTTTTTGTTGTTTGATTATTATATATTATTTTTTTTTATTATTTTGTTATTATTTAAAATTATTATTTTTTTTGTATTTGTTTATTTTACTATTTCTTATTTTTTTCATCCCTTACATCACTATTGTTATTTCAATTCTTGTTATTATCCCTATTATATGATCATTATTGTTATTTTTGTTGCAATCCTGATTAACATTATTTTCTGTTATCTTTCTGTTATCTTTCTGTTATCTGTCATCATCACTCGTGGTTATTTACTTCCTCCAATCACTACTATTTCTTGGTCTTGGAGCTTTACTAGTTAGCACTCAGCAGATTGTTCCTCCTTCCTAACACGAGACCATTTCGCTGCTAACTTATCTACAAGTGTTCGTGGCGACCTTCCCGCATGAATACACTTAATTGGGGGGATGGGAGGGAGGCCATGGGTTGGGGGAGGGGCTTGTAGTGCAGGGGGACGGGGAGAGGGGGAGTCTCTTAGCCCCCACTCTGGTAAATACATGTAAACTAGATTATCACACACTTACGTTTAAGTGGAATAACGTTGAGGATGCAAAGGAGGCGAGGTGAGGTGAGGCAGGGTGCGGCGAGGGGATGTGCCTCAGGGGGAAGACTGTTAATGTTGCCGTCATAAAATACGCAAGTACTCCGTTGTGTGACTATACTTCCTCATTTCCGTTGTGTTTATTACCTCAAAACATTCCCTCCAAAAAACATTACTACACAGTACACTATTCTCCTATGGAAGTGATAAAAAACGAATTCTCCTCCTTCTCCACCTAATTACTGTTTTGCCTCGCATTACCTAATTTATGTACCAAAAAGCATTATCAAACAGCTCAAACTTCTCACATGGAAGAGCTAAAAACGAACCCTACTCTTTCTCCTCCTACTTCTCCACCTAATTCCTGTTTTGCCTCGCATTATGTACTGTCTGAGACCGTTTGGGGAAATGTTAAGGGACAAACGAACGCCGTAAACGTTTCCCCAGTTTAGATTACGTACAGTAGGTTGGATTAAACGAACGCCGGTCTTGTTGAGAGTTGATGCGGGTGAGCTGATTTAGGCTTGAGTAATGTGAGTTATTTGAGGTAATTTAGAAGAGGAGGGCCGTGAATGAGGTTAAAGATTAAGCGTAAGTTAGTGGTGAGCGATGGAATGGTGAGAGCTAAGTGGATTACAACTCTCTGGAGTCCTCTTCTCTCTGGGGAGGGAAGGGCTGCGTGTGTGAGAGAGAGAGAGAGAGAGAGAGAGAGAGAGAGAGAGAGAGAGAGAGAGAGAGAGAGAGAGAGAGAGAGAGAGAGAGAGAGAGAGAGAATATTCGTATGTGTTAATTTCCTTATCATTGTTTCACACACACACACACACACACACACACACACACACACACACACACACATACATACATACATACATACATACATACATACACACCTTAAGGTAGGGTAACCCTAGGGTACTCCGTAGTGTAGTGGTAGCACGCTCGGTTCACAACCGAGAAGTCCCGGGTTCAATCCCCGGGCGGAGTGGAGATAGATGGGCTGTTTCCTTAAAACCCAAGCCCCTGTCCACCCAGCAGTGCATGGGTACCGGGTGTTAGCCGGAAGTTTGTGACCCGCTTCCCGGGGTGATGGTTTCGGTCAACACTAAGAACTAAGGTTGAATGATAAAATTTAGAATGGGGACGGGCCATACGAGTGTAGCTCAGGCCCTGTAAAATACAACTAGATTACTACACACACACACGCATACACGCGCATATTCTGTTTCTACGAGTATATGTTTCTTTGCTTTATTTGCCTGTCCGTATGTCTCTTTGTATATAGTATATCTGTTTGTACGTATATCTGTATCTGCTATTTGTATGACTATTTCTGCCTCTCACACACTCTATCTCTCTCTCTTTTTTTTTTCTCTCTCTCTCTCTCTCTCTTTAAATATATAAATAGTTAGATAAATAACTAAATATATAACGAAACCACCACACACACACACACACACCACACACACACACACACACACACACACACACACACACACACCACACACACACACACACACACACACACACACAACACACACACACAGACACATATATATATTATATATATATATATATATATATATATATATATATATAATATTATATATATATTATATATATACATATTTATTTATTTATTTATGTATGTAGGCTATATGCATATCTCTTGGAACGCCACTTCCTTGTCTGAACTAATCGTAGTCGGATTTAAATCATTACATTGGTTTTCAAACTCACTTTTAATTTTACGCATATATAGTTGATATTATTGTAATAATTTTAGTTTTCTGTTAATGCTTTCATACAGGAAATTATACAGTTTTATGACATATTATAACACAAAGTTAATCATATGCTTATTTTTAAAATTCAGTAGTACACTTGTTCTATTCGACTATGTATTTATTCCACACGCAGTAAATATTTAGTTTTTTCCACTCTATAGGAAATTAATCAATGGAATTATCGGAAGTGATGAAAATATTTATTTCACATGTTTAGGTTTTGTTTTATTTCGTTATTTTGTGGAAAAGAGTTTCGAATATTTTCATTACTACATAATTTTGAACTTTAGACTTTTTTTCCCTGCGTGTGTGTCGACATTCGTGTGTGTGTCGGTCGTGCTGGTTTGGCTTCCTTGGCTTCTCCTTTCCTTCCTTTCCTACACTTCCTGTCTTTTCTTTCCTTCACTTCCCCCCTTTTCTTTCCTATTCTTTCCTTTGTCCACACGTTGCCCTCCCTCCCCTCTCTCTCTCTCTCTCCTCTCTCTCTCTCTCTCTCTCTCTCTCTCTCTCTCTCTCTCTCTCTCTCTCTTCTCTCTCCTCTCTCTCTCTTCTCTCTCTCTCTCTCTTTTCTCTCTCTCTCTCCTCTCTTCTCTCTCTCTCTCTCTCTCCTCTCTCTCTTCTCTCT
>JACEEZ010018769.1:125000-126617 GCA_016584305.1 Chionoecetes opilio
CTAATGGGAGCCAAATTACAATGGAAATTATGTTCTAGGCCTCAGGGGGTTAAGGAGAGGGTGTTGGAGGAAGCGTAAGATGGGAGCAGAAAAAGGATGGATAATGGTTTAGTTATCAGTTTTTTTTTTTTTTTTTTTTTTATTTTTTTAGTGTGTTACTATGAATTTGTTGTTTCTGGTCAGGTATGGTCTTTGTTATGTCTGTCTTCTTTTCTGCCCTTTTTTTTTTAACATCACAAGGAACTGGCCAAGGGCACAACAAAAATGGGTAACACAAAGCTCGCTTAGTTGCCAGTTCCTATAAAGAAAGACAGTAAGAGAATACAATAAAAACAGAGGGGTAGGCCAATTTAGTTCGGGAGGTGTCTTGTTACTCTTCTTTTGAAAAGATTTAAGTCATAGGAAAGTGGAAAAATAGAAACAGGAAGAGAGTTCCAGAGTTTACCAGTGAAAGGAATGAAAGAGTAATGATACTGATTAACTCTTGCATTAGGAAGATGGACAGAATAGGGATGAGAATGAGTAGAAAGTCTTGTGCAGCGAGGCCGCGGGAGTGGGGGAGGCATGCAGTTAGCAAGTTCAGAAGAGCAGTGAGCATGAAAATAACGGTAGAAGAGAGCAAGAGAAGCAACATTGCGGCGGTGATTTAAGGATTGAAGACAGTCAGTCAGAGGAGAGGAGTTGATGAGACGAAAAGCTTTTGACTCAACCCTGTTAGGAGAGCTGTATGAGTGGATCCTCCCCAAACATGTGAGACATACTCCATACATGGGCGGATAAGGCCCCTGTAGAGAGCAAGCAATTGGGAGGGAGAAAAAAAAGGACGCAGACGCCACAGCACACCTAACTTCTTAGAAGCTGTTTTAGCAAGAGATGAGATGTGAGATTTCCAGTTCAGATTTTTAGGAAAGGATAGTCCTAGAATGTTCATTGTAGAAGAAGGAGACAGTTGAGTGTCATTGAAGAAGAGGAGATAGTTATCTGGTAGGTTTTGTCGAGTAGATAGGTGAAGAAATTTGGTTTTTGAGGCATTGAACAAAACAAGGTTTGCTTTGCCCCAATCAGAAATTATAGAAAGATCAAAAGTTATGCGCTCGGTGGCATCTCTCCGTGAATCACTTAGTTCCTGTTGAGTTGGACGTTTAATAAACGACGTTGAAAAATGCAGGGTAGAATCATCAGCGTAGGAGTGGATAGGGCTTTGAGCCCTATGTGCTATACCTAAATGAAGGTACAGAGAGAAGGATAGAAACCGAATGAGTGTAGTTTGGAAATTAAAGATTTGTGCCAGACTCTATCAAAAGCTTTTGATATGTCAAGGGCAACAGCAAAAGTTTCACCGAAACCCCTAAAGGAGGATGACCAAGATTCAGCTAGGAAAGCTAGAAGATCGCCCTTTACGGAAACCGTACTGACGATCAGATAGAAGATTGTGACCAGATAGATGCTTAAGAATCTTCTTATTAAGTATAGATTCAAAAACTTTAGAAAGGCAGGAAGTCAAAGCTATAGGACGGTAGTTTGAAGGATTATAACGGTCACCCTCTTAGGAACAGGTTGGATTGAGGCAAACTTCAGCAGAAGGAAAGGTGGAAGTAGATAGACAAAGACGGAAAA
>JACEEZ010018770.1:0-7500 GCA_016584305.1 Chionoecetes opilio
GGGGGCCCCAAAAAAGTCAGGGTTCGTTTGGGGAAAAAAGGGGAGAAGGGGGGTTCCCCACGAAAAAGGGGGGAAAACCCCACCAGTAGTGTTAGAAGGAATTTTTCAGGAGGGGAGGAAGGAGGGGGGGGAGGAGGAGGGGGGGGGAAGGAGGAGGGGAGGAGGAGGAGGGGAGGAGGGGGGGAAAGGGGGGGAGGAGGAGGAGGGGAGGGGAGGAAATACATGGAATAAATAGGAATAAGACACAGGAGCCCTATTGGTCCTAGCGAGGGTATCTGCTGAACACATATACTAACTATCTACTTGTAAAAAAACAGTTGGAAAATGATACATGTCCCTAAAGAGAAGGGGAACATGGGAAATTTTCATAGTGCAGAATGATAGGAATGGAAAATAAAATAAATACCACACCATACGATTTAACCCGATAGGGGGACTAGATACGAACTCGCACTTCAATACCCATTTACTTTACAGGCGCGCAAGTCTTTTTTTTGAATGTGGGTTTATTGGCGGCTCCGACAACATTGCTGGTAATTGTTAAAATGTTTACGATTTAAATTTGAAATAATTTTTACGGAGATCGGTGATGCAATTTGACCTTTTTAGTTTAAACCTTTATTTTTGTTGTCCTTGAGTTGAAAGCTGAATAGGTTCTTTTGATTAGGACATCAAAACCTTCTAGAATCTTAAAGGTTTCTATCAATTTCCCCACGGATTCAACGATCCTTTAAGGAAACATATTTAAATTTTCCGCACTCTCTTTAAAGATGAATTTCACAGAGAGGAATTGTTTTGGTTCCTTTTTTTCACTGATTTCCAAATTTGGCTTGATCTTTTTACGAAAAAAGGGCGACCAGAATTGAAAAAGCATATTCCCAAAGGGGGCCCCAACAAGGACGTGTGGGGGAGGAGGAGGGGGGGGAATACAAAGGAAACAAAAGGGAAAACAAAAGGAAAAAACAAAAAGCAACAGACGATAGGGGTTTACAAGACTGTTTGCTTTAAAATATACTACATAACTAGATAATAAGGAGAAAGGATAGGAAGAGAAGGCTCCTCCCCCCCCACCCATCCCCAGCCAAAGCTGCCGGAAAAAAAGTGATACCATGGCAATATAGAAAAAACGCAGGAATTTGGGGGAAAAGTAACGAAATCTATGGCAACTACTACTAGTTGGGGGGTGGTTTAGTGCTGATAGATAGGTCATTTATGTGGTTTTAAAAGGTTTTGGAACACAGTGTGGAGGTTTAAAGGGGGGTGGGGAGCCTCCTGGCGCTTTTTGGGAGGCAGCAGTCAATCGGGCCCCAGCTCCGTTCAATCCACTGCGGATTGGTACTTTCCATGTAGGACGCCGTACATTTCAAGCCCCCGCACATGCCCCCTGGTCCCTTAAACCCCGAGGTGGCATAACGTCAGGCCCCTAATAAACCCACAGCCCGTCACAGGTCGAGAGTAGTAGGGGTAACCTTTAATGGGGGCTATCGGTGGTGTTATGAGGTCTAATTTTTAGTGTTGGTGTAGGCTCGGGGAAGTTCAGGGGTGGTGCGGCAGCCTTCCCCTGGGCTTTTTTGGGAGGCAGCAGTCAACAGGCCCCAGCTCCGTTTCAATCCATGCGGTAGTGCACTTTCCAAGTAGGACGCCGGGCACTTCAATGCCCCCTGCAGCAGGCCCTGGTATATAAACCGATGGGGGGTCACTAATGACAGGGCCCTTACTAAAACCAACCCGTCACAGGTAAAAAGTTGTAGAGTGACCGTTTACTCGGGGCGTCTGAGACGTGTGGGAGGGTTGTGTAGAGCGACTCGCAATTTTTTAAACAATGAGAGTAAGTTTCAGAGGCCCCCCCCAGATAAATTTTTTATTCCGAGATAAACAGTGACAACCGGGGATTTTAATGAAAAAATTACGAGGGACTTTAAAAGATTATTTTATTGAGTTTATAGTCTGACGGCAGCCCATTTTCCCTACGTTTACAACACGGTTTGGAAGAAGACTTTTTCTTCGTTGTTTCAAACCCTTTTTGTTATTTTAAAAACCGTTTTTTTCTAGTTGAGCTTGACCGGTCTAGCGTGAAAAAATTTCGGGATACGTTCGTAAATCCGTTGAAAAGATTTTAAATACTTTGAGAGGTCACCTCTTACACGAGGGGAGGAGGAGGAGGAGGAGGAGGAGGAGGAGGAGGAGGAGGAGGAGGAGGAGGAGGAGGGGGGAGGAGGAGGAAAGAGGAGGAGGAGGAGGGGAGGAGGAGGAGGAGGAGGGGTTTACCTGAGGAAAGATAGCAACAGATCACAAAGGCGGGAAACGAACAAATAAAACAAAAAACGAGGAGAAAAAAAAGGGAGAGGAGGGGGAGGAGAGAAAAAGAGAAGGGGGAGAGGAGAGAGAGAGAGAAGAGAGAGAAAAGAGAGAAGAGAGAAGGGGGAAGAGGAGAGGAGAGGGGGGGGAGAGAGAGAAGGGGAAAAAAAGGGGAAAAAGGAGAGAAGGGGAAAAGAGGGAGAGAAGAGAGAGAGAGAGAGAGAGAAGAGAGAGAGAGAGACGAGAGAGGGGGAGAGAGAGAGAGAGGAGAGAGAGAAGAGAGAGAGAGAGAGGAGGGAGAGAGAGAGAGAGGGGAGAGAAAAGGGAGAGAGAGAGAGAAAAAGAGGGAGAGAGAGAGGAGAGAGAGAGAGCGGGGAAGAGAGGGGAGAGAGAGAGAGAGAGGGGAGAGAGAGAGAGAGAGAGAGAGGAGAGAGAGAGAGGAGAGAGGGGAGGGGGGAGGAAAGAGAAGAGAAGAGGAGAGAGAGGGGAGAGAGGGGAGAAGAAGGAGAGAGGAGGAGAGAAAGAAGAGAGAGAGAAAAGATATGTGGTAGGCGGTGTGCTGGTGTTTGGGCCTCGGGCCTCGGGTCGCCCTTGCTAGAGGGGCAAAATATGTGAAAATTTCATTTTAAAAGTGAGGGAGGCATTAATTTTTAGGGTGGAAAACTAATTTTTTAGACGTATTTAATTTTCTAAATCAAATCTAGGGGATTTGCCCGGTGTATTTTCAAGGTTCCCTTAAACTGAAAAATTTCAAAATCCCCCGCCACCGTAACATAAAAAATTTAAGTTGGTCATATCTAGGGTACTCCCCCCAACAAAACATAAATGAAATACTTTTTGTATGTGTTAGGTAAAGCAATCCATTGAGGCCCATTTTTTAACCCTCAATAGTCAAAAAATTTAAAAGATGGCCACCAATGTGTGAAAATTCAAAAAAATTTTGACCCTATTCTTTTCCCCTTTTATGTAGGGCTTGCTAGCGAACTGTGCAATGGACCCCGACAAAACTTAAAGGGAAAACGGGGATCCGGGTTAATTTATGACAAATTTAATTTTGCCAATAAACAAAAACAGAAAAAATGTTACACCTAATCTGAGGGGCCTAAAGACAACCCAAATGCAAGACAAGTTCGACTAAGTTCAAAATACAATTTCAGATCTGCAATGATGCTCACTGATGCGTTTAGCTGCGGCCCCTTCCCTTTGATAGATGTCACAATGGATGCCGTGCCCCCTATACAAGTTCTCAAAAATGAAAGATGAGAGCACAGATATAACATTTTGATAAAATTTTCAGTCTAGTTCATCAGCCCCCACAGCCTTTGTTCAATCACAAAAATCCTTTTTAAGAAGAAAAGGGTGGCAAAAATCAACTAAAACTTATGATTTTTTTGCCAAAAAGTGCCCAAAAGGAAAATTATCTCATAAAAGGACCCCCTTTTTCAAACGGACCCTAGAAGCATTAAGTATGACCCTTTTTGGGAACGAGGTTTGCGTAAATGACCTACAGGGCTGATGGCAAACTTCACAGCGTCATGTCAGGTTCAAACTAGCACTGAAAAATAAGAAAATCACACAAACTGCCAGCGAGGTAGGGTTTTGTTTGGCTTTTGTCATGAGTTGAACAATTAGCATCAATGCTGATATCCTAGAACTCACTGATGTGGGGGAAAAGATTTTGAACATAGCCAAGGAAGCGGTCATCGCAATTCGTCATCATTTATGAGCGACGGAACATTCAAAGATAAGTTACTGAAGTACGCAGGGTGTGTATGAAACTTATGTTTCCATGATCAAGCCGCCAAAACCCCAGAACCTACTCGTCCAACAAAGTTCCCCAACCCCATTATCTCCCATGGGAAGGATGATGGCGTGGCCACTATTCCCACGTTCACGCATAAAACGGATGATCATTTCTCCCCCACGGTGCATGTTGCACTACCCCAACAAAATGACATGCATACCCCTCCGAAGTCTGAGGAATCGAAATCAGCGAGGAAGGAAATGGATTTGTACCAGACGCTGTACATGTCCTCATATCCTGGGGGGCCAAAAACTGTTAGAGGCAACGTGAACAGTGGGAGATGACAAAATGACAATGATATGACAAACATGCCCCATTCCGTAAAACCAGAATACTTGCATTGCTCAGGACCCCTCTATATGCTAGTGGAAAAAAAAATTTTAAACTCCAAAACACTTGGGAATGGGAAGTACTCTTCACAAAGCAACACTTTCGAAGGAGCTCGTTGACATGTTTCATAAAGCTGGTCACGTGAAGTTACCGTTTTTATCAGGGGGGACCAGCCAGCTGAAAGAGCACTAAGCACCAGGGAGACAATGGTGCTTTTGTGCCCCCCAAACTTGGTCAAAGGGACTTTTTCGTTCTTTTTTCCCACAGAAAATTGGAAAAAAACGAGGCACTTTAGAGGAAAAGGAAATTTTTCCCATGCCACCCAGGTAGCACATGGCAGAAGGCCTACCTAAAAAAATCTACCGAGGTTATAAATTTTCTCCAAATACAGGAAACGCACATCCCAGTTGCAGAAGTATAAGCCAGCCTAACCGGGGAACCCCCGAAGGACCTAAAGAGGATATAACACCTGGTTGGTTACAAATCGAGGATAAGCCCCCAAAACCCACGAAAGCCATGCGACGACAGGCATTCACAATAACTCGATCTTCTAGGAACATTCTTCTTGGCCCCTTCCTTCAACCAAAATGCAAGACGGTCAATCGAGAGCAACCAGTGGGGTATCTACCCCTAAACAGGTCCTGCACACGACATTTTACGCGAGCATGTCGTCCCGGCGAGGCTGCACGTAGCTCAAACAATGGAACAGGAACATGTGTTCTAACGGGGGACGAGGGCCTAATCCGGGGGAAGGGAAACTGATGGGTTGTTGACCAATACAAGGAATCCTAATACCCTTCCTTTAGGGCTGAATAGGCTGAACTCTTTGGGGTCCTTGGGCCCCCAATAACGAATCTGGCCTTTGGAGTTTGGGGAGAATGTGATGTAGGGTGCCAAAACAGTTTGAATGGCTATCCCGGAAAGGCTATCTGTGCAATGCGAAAAACAAACTCACATTGCGGCTTGTGGCAATTACTACTCCCACAACTGAATGCCCATAGGGACTTTTTGTTTGACTTAGGGAGAATGGATTCCCTTGGGGCCCTGTCAGACACTAAATATCACAGAGGGGGACACCCTCATCCGAGAGGTTCTACCAGCCCATCCCTTAAATTTTGCAATGCTAAAAGAAAAAAACCCGAACGCATATTTGGTGGGATTACATGGTGAGGTCAGCATCTTACTCTACTTTACCAGGGCACAGCGTGAGGTTATGGAAACTCCACCTGTATGCCTTTTAGGCGTAGCTTCCATCTTCTTCAGATATGCCATGTAAATATGCACGATGGGGTAGGGAAACCTTCTGAAGGCCCAAACTCCCCCCCAGACACCCCGCGTGATTCCAACAGGGACATTGTGTCAAAATGCAAATCAACGATTTAATCAAGTTTCGTAGACCAAGCAAAAGGTTGAATGCCCTGGGAAAAAAGAGTGGGGGGTTAGCGGCATACCAAGGTAGCTTCTTCACTTAAACCCTGGATCTGTCTTTTAAAACCCAGGACCCTGATGTCGCACACTAAACAAAAGTTCCACGTAACCAGGGTGATGATGAGAGTCTACCCCACCGGAGTGTACCCAAAAGGGAAAGGGATGAAAGATGATAGGATGAAACAGGAATGGCAACATTCTGAAGCAGCATGGATGTTCCATTTAAACCCAAAATTAAAACTACAAAAAATATCAAAAAGGATCTGGTCACTGTCTCCATCCAGGAAAAAAACGTTTACTTGGAGTAGAATCCTTGGTAAAAAAACTGCTTTGAGTTTTTTTGAAAACGTATCTGTTGGCTCCAGATAATGACCAGCATGTCGATCTCAAAGCCCCCCTTCACAAAAATAAAGCTTGACATTTGCTTCACTGTACAGTTGTAAAAGACGTCAAAGGGAAACAAAGCCGATAAAGAGGACAGAAAATTTGCAACGGGTCAAAAAGGTTTAGGGAGGCCGTGAAGTCAACTTTGATAACACCTCCCGGGATGAGCATGCTGTTCCCCCGTCTCCGAAAACCAAGGGACCCCTGCATTTACCGAAAAAATCTTGCTAGCGAATTTGACCAAGGAGTACTGACACCACAACTATTTCCCCTTTTGGGGCCAAGCCTTTCTATTGATGGCCGGGTTGGGGAGGTTTTTTCAGACCCCAAACATAAAAACATTTGGTGAATATCAAAGCATTTTTCAGACGTGATAAAAAAGGAGCCCCCTATCAGGGATTGATGTTTTGTTTGATCGTTTCAGCCCGGGCGACAAAGCAGGAAAGAGGGCAAAGCGCAAGAAAGGAAACGACCAGTACGACGTGAAATGAAAGTGAGTCGTTCCGTGCCATTGACTGGCCAAATTTCATGGCCCCAAGAAACAAGGCAATTGCATTGTTACTGTCGAATATTGATCGAAAGCCCTAGTAGTCAAACAATGGTTGTTTCTGGAGGATTTCCCAAATACATCGTCAAGTCTTCAGCCCACACTAACCCTGTCCATGCTGAGGCCCATCACGAGGAAGCTGATACTCTAATTTTGCACAGTATTCATGTCATATGGGGTCAATGGTTTGGTCGACGCGATACCCATGTTTGGTTTGCTGCTCGCCACTTTACAAAAGGGGTGTAAATCTGCTGATGAAAGCGGCCCCCAAAAAAAAAAAAAATTATCCCAACGTATTTGTCGGCAAGTACCCCGAGCAAGTATATCAATACTAGCTTTTCACGCAACACTGGATTACAGTGTTTCTCAACTGTGGACACAGCAAGAAGACGGCATGGCGTGTCTCCAGCATCACCACAGCAACTTTAGTCATCTGGGGGAAAGGGCCATCACCGAAGACATCACTAAAAACGAGAGAATTTCATCTGTCAGCTATATGGGGTACCCGAGCAGACACGGTGACGAGGCAGAGTTAAAAGTTCTGTATAGGACGAGCACAAGAAGCTCTACCTCCAACATGGGATGCAACACGATTTCACATCATGCGAAGCCATTACCAAGCAAGTGTCTGAATACAAGCCCACGTGCCTTCTCCAGTTCTTCCCACTGTAACAGATATGGGTTGGGATCGTAAGGATGGACAGCTAGT
>JACEEZ010018770.1:12500-50000 GCA_016584305.1 Chionoecetes opilio
CTGTGTTTGTCAAGAAGGCTCAAGGCGAAAGGGGGGCAGGAAGGAACCACGTGAGAGGGGCGTATCCATAAGGGAGCGGCTTGAGTTTGCATATAGGTGGTTTGATCCCTTGGGAGTCAAGAAGGTGTGAGGACACGCCGGATAAAGCTAAGTTTCCAGCGGCTTTCCTGCAATGGTCGGATGGTGGAGGTGAAGGTCAGGACGCTATTCACTTCCACCCCAAGTATGGAGAGGACGTCGCAGGGGCAACCGGCCTCCACCCCAGTAAGATGGTAGGGATGGAGTATCAGGAGGACGTTTGGGGTTTCCCTTTCCCCCCCCCTCGGGAGATGAGCATCGCCTGGGTTTTCTCTGGAGCGAGATCCCACTTGCCATTGACGACCCCATGAGATGCCGGTTGGAGGACCTGATTTTTATTTGAGCGACAGTCGTGCGGTGATCAACACTGTCGCAGGGGAATGTAAGGGTGCAGTCCATCGGAATATGCAGTGCTCTGGGATGAGCTGGACAAGTCATTGAAGAATACATCAGAGGAGAGGGCGAGCACCTGCCCTGTGGACGTGTGCAAGATCGGGTGTGACTCTGAGGTTGGACCGTCCACACCACTCTGAGAGAAATCTGTCCCGCAGGTAGTCTTTTAGAGGAGCAGCAGATGACCGCGGACACCCCAACTGTTTCAGTTGGTGATGAGCCGTTGATGCACACCCTGTCAAATGTCCCGCAATGTCTAAGGGAATGCACGTATGTGTCCTTCCTTGGGTCAAGACGCGTATGCCACGTGGGGACAGATGGAGCAATAGGTCGGCCGCCTGAACCTGTTGCTCGGACGCCAAATTGCTTGATGTTAAGAAGCGTGGTGTGATTGGAAGCGAAAGACGATATCTTGTCGGCAAATTATAGCTTCAGCGTGTTGCCAAGAACGATAAAAGGGAGCTGGCCTATAGTTTTGGGGTCAGTTCTTTTTCCTTTCTATGGATTGCCACCACTCTGGCAGCCTTCCACAGGGTGGGCCACCTTCCAGTAGTGAGGCAGTGCTGAAAGATTAGTAGCAAGGGCGTTGCTAGCTGAAGAGGCGCAGCGTGAGGATATGAAGGCTAAGTTGTCTGGGCCAGGACTTCTTTGTGTCGACCTGAACTAAGTGTCGGCGAACTTCCACACTAGTTATTAGTGAGGATTATAAAGGCTGGGCATTGGTGAAGATGGGCACAGCTGGGATGGATCGGCTGGGGAATCAGGTACTGTATTTGTGGAAAAAAGCTGTCGCGAGTACCTAGGCCTTGTCCTTGTCTTGGTGGCCACTGTGCCCGTCAGACTTGAATAAACGGAGGTATCGTGTCGTCAGTGTCAGACCTTGTGCTGTTTAACTGTGGTCCACCAGGACGTGTTACCACACTGAACGAACACTGAGCTTGATTTTGAGGTCGTTTGTCAGCGTCGGTTGAGCCCATGATGGATTTCGTTCATTGGCTCAAGCGTGTCTGTAGGCGCTCCTTGTTAGGGTGTGTTGGGATGACGTGAGTAGAGCCGCCAGTGGACACGACTTTTTTATCAGCAGCCATCCTACCATTGTAAACCAAAAAACCAGGGCTATCAAGGGTCTTGGCAGTGTAAGTCTGGCTTGCATATATTTTTTTTGGAGTTCAGCAGAGTACGTGTGAATGTGTCTACCTGGTATCTACATCATGAGAGAATGGTGCTCAGGGTGTTTTGTTGCAGCGCGTCCACATTAGACCGTCAGTTGCTATGCCCAAAGCCAGTGGTGCGTACGTGTGTTGTGATGGGGGGCATCCCTCTGAGCTGCAACATGTATTGTACTTAGGATCGCCATGGATCGATGATCCTACAGCACCGAGGGCGTGAAATACAGGTGACGACAGAATCGACGAGGAGTCGGGATAGAAAAGTAGCAAATAATAACGTAAACAGCAAATGGTTGGACTTCAGCAAGACTCAAAAACTAAAGGCTTACAACAACTGTCCGTCGGCCCCAATTCAGCCGCCTCGACCTCTGGCTACTACGACGTACTGACTGCTACCCAGGTGCTCCTAACTTGGTTTCTCTCTACTAATAGTATCCCGGCCCACTGGCTGCATCCAGTCTACCCAGACCCCCCCGGCTATACCATCCCAAGCTACTTCCACCCCAGCCTCCATCCGCCGTTGCTGGGTGTGTCCAGGCCTGCTGTGCCAGCCCCAGCGGAACATCCATTCGAACACGTGGCAACACGACAACAATCAAAGAAATCGGAGGTCCCAAATACAAAAATTTCCTTCAGAAAACTCTGCCCCATCTCGCCCCACATACCATAACAGGATAGAGCCTTCTGCCAAACCCACTGCAGGGCGCAAGGGGCACTCTGAAAACAACTGCCTAAGAAAAATAAGGCAGCTATGTCCGTACAGAACCATTCTGTCAAGAGTGTCATACTCGCATCACGCAGGAGAGGACAAGATAGGTTCTATGACAAGATCTCAACCGTATCAGGCACAGAAACAACGCCCTCCTTGTTCAGAACACAGAGCCGCTTCCTAACTCCGGCTTCTCCTACTCCTGTCTCTCGTCATCCAGCCACACCAAAAACTGGGCTCAGCTTCAGCACTCAAGAAACAGACCACACACCACAACCTACCCGCTCACCCTGACCCTGCCCAATCAAACACTCACCAGCCGCCGACCCCATAGTCAAACCGGCCCCGGAATTTGGTCGCCAGTAAGTCCCGGATCACATCACCATCATATCTGCCAAGTCAGAGGTCTCCCAAACAACATCGGGACCTGTTAACCCACTCACGTGATCCCTCACAAACCGGACATCGTTGCGCAGTAGAGACACTTCCTAAACAAGTCAATCCAGACAACTTTGGACAGATAATGGATATATACGAGGTGGCATCGACGCGACATGGACACGCGGGACCCTTTGGTGGTATCGCTGTCTCCTGTCACAAGAGTCTGTCGGTCCAGCCACGTGAAGTCACTCTACCAAACCATCGGAGATGATGTTTTCAAAATATGGACTGTCACCTCACAGCGCTATCCTGCTGTGTGTGTAGCTGATACCGCCCACAGTGGAAGGGGAGGGAGCCTATTGAGGATCTGCACACTCACATGGATGACCTGTTGCAACAACACACTGTGAGCCACGTTGTCATCATAGGCGACATGAACCAAACATCTAGTTGCCAAGATCTTTGATGACTTCCTAACAGTGTTATGGTCTAAACAAAACCAAGTGAATTCCCCACCACACATTCCGGCTCATCACTTGAGCTGCACAGTGATCTCCCAGACAGTGTCGCTGTCCTTGCATTTTGACACCAAAATTAAGTTTGTAACCTGCCTTATTGGTCATTTAATTTACATTTTTGTATTTCGGAAAAATCGATATTTCGCGATGGCCACCTTTTCAATAATATCCTGTCTATACTCATTATTATATGATACAGCAATATAGTTTACAAAAAAAAACTATGGCATGTATTCTGTTCATTATGACGCCAAAAATAAGTTTGTAAACTGCATTATGTCATTTATTGACATTTTTGTCTTTCGAGAAAATCTGATATTTCGCGATTAACTCTACACAAAACCCCACTGTGAGGTCCCAAACAAATATCAAGTGTCATCCAGGCTAAATTGCTCAGGAGGTGTCATGGCTCAATCCTAGTATAAGGTGATAGCTTGTAACAAAACCGTTACCCCTCAAGTCATTATGAGCCCTTTTCACATAATATCCTAGTCTATTATATACGTTGCCCCTGTTGGGGGAGGACTGGTTCTGGGGGAGGCGGGGCATTATGCTGTGAGTGTTTGGCGGCGTCTCGTGTAGGCATGCTGCGCGGTGATGAGGAGTGAGCGAGGCAGAGACAGTCAGGGTGTGGAGAGTTACCACACTGAGACACCTTGGCGCAAGGTCGAAACAATGGAGGGTCTCGCCCTGAAGTTAGCGGAAGGCTCGGGCTCACACTGTTACGACCTGCCTCAACAGGCAGGACGTGTGGCTGTGCATTCTTATGTAAAACTGTGTTAAAATTCGCTTGTTCATGGTGCGTAAGTAGTGTGTTTCTACGCCCAAGAAACACGCGGCATATTGAAATTGTATAAAAAGTCCAATTCGCTTGTTCAGGGCGAAGGTACCGTGTGTCTGTGACCTCATGCAGTAATGCGCTACATGAGAACTGCTGCCTTGCCGTGCCAGGTGTCTGCTTAGATCCACCTTGAAGTGGGCCGCCGCGATTGCTGCACGAGCGTGAAATGAACGCAGCGTTATCTGCACGCTCATGCAAGGCAACTCGTCAACAGGAACAAAGGATTACGCGACTCTCAGCGCTTTGATCCTGCACGCCGGATTGTTACAGTAGAGGCAACCATAGGGAGGATGATCAAGAGGAAAGAGGAAGAGAAGAGGAAACAAGTCCGCGCCTGAAGGAAGATCATCTGACCCGCAGAGAGTGTTCGGGCGCGGCCTGAGGCTCGTGCCCTGGCGCCCCGAGGAGTGGCGCCCCGCGTACAGGTGGCGCGTCACAGGGGATGAGTCTAATGACGAGGACGAGTGCTTTAGGGCGTGACATGAGACGAGGCTGGGTGTTTAGGAAGTGACATGAGACGAGGACGTCGGTTAGGGCGTTGACATGAGACGAGGACGCGTGTTTGGGCGTGACATGAGACGAAGACGAGTGTTTTAGGGCGTGCATGAGACGAGGGGGACTGGGTGTTTAGGGGTGACATTGAGACGAGGACGAGTGTTTTAGGGAGTGACATGAGGACGAGGACGGGTGTTTTTAGGACGTGAACATGAAACGAGGACGGGTGTTTAGGGCGTGACGTGAGACGAGGACGAGTGTTTAAGGCGTGCCATGAGACGAGGACGGATGTTCAGGGCGTGACATGAGACGAGGACGAGTGTTTAGGGCGTGACATGAGACGAGAGCGTGTGTTTAGGGCGTGACATGAGACGAGGACGAGTGTTTAGGGCGTGACATGAGAAGCAGGGACGCGCCATGAATACAGACGATTAACACGCTACACATGAAGCTTCAGATAAAATCTGAAAAAAAACTTAAGGAAAGCAACGGCAATAACACATCAAATGGACTTTGATTCAAACGATCACTCCAGTGAAGCTCATGAAATCGTAATTTCACGTAACACCTCGACGCATGCATGTCGACGACTCGAGCGCTGTATTTCCCGCCATGCCGAGACTGTGATGATAAAACTAATGATCTGATTTTTCCATCCATAGATCAGCCCACACCGTCCAGCCCACCCAAACACGTTATACCGCCCACTCCTCACCCCGCCCCGCCCTATTAAGTAACATTCCCTCACCCACTCAATGCTCCTTAAAAAAACATCACCTGATTCCTTACTACGGCTTCCACACTGTAATTTTTCTTCCTTTCTTCCTTTTTTTCACTCGAGAGACGCAGAGTAATGCGCGATCTGATAGAAGTTTTTAAGTGGATAAAGGGATTTAATAAAGGAGAGGTAGGAACAGATCTTACGGCTTTTAACCAGGGTAGTACAAGAAGTAACGGATTCAAGCTGGAAAAGCGTAGATTTAGAAAGGAAATAGGGAAAAATTGGTTCACACATAGGGTGGTGGATGAATGGAATGGTCTCAGTAGACAGGTTAGTTATGTGCGGAGTCATTTAGGGAGCTTTAAGAGGGGCTGGATAGGTTCATGGATGGGGATGAAAGGTGGATGTAGGTAGTGTTAGGTGACAGGAACTACCTCGTGTAGGCCTCGCGGCCTCTTGTAGCTTCCTTATTTTCTTATTTGTTCTTATGTTCTTTTCACTTTTTTTCATAATCCTCTTGCCCACTTTCTCTCATCGTTTTTTCATCCTGCGGTCCTCATCCCTCACAGGAGCCCTCGGTGATGCCTCAAGACCAGGGGCGCGGCGGCCTGAAGATTGATGGGTAGAGTGATGACTCGAGATGTCTAGATTTATGGCTTAGGGAATGGAAGTGAGTAGACGTTAGGGCTGTGGTGAAGCGCTGACAGGTTAAGAATGATAGCTGAGTCTTATAAAGCTAGGGAGGGACGTAACGGCATAGTACGGGAAGGTCTTAACACTGGCCTGGACGGTTATCACTCGAAGCAATGGTTTTAAACCAAACAAAAGGAATTTAAGATTTAAAGACTAAAGGGGGATATGACAACCTAAAAGAAGGTAAGACTCACTCAGGATTTTTAAAGATTTATGAGTATAACAGCTCAAATAAGAAAACTGAGAAAATCAAAACTTAAAAGACTAATATATAAGATCCAAGTAATGTAGGTTAAAATAGGTATATATATAAAATAGGTAAAAATTTACGACTAATAAGTTCCGAAGACTGAGAGATATATAATATAAGGTCCAAAGGCTGAAAGATAATATAAGGTCTAGGGGCTGAGATTAGATAATTAGATAATAAAAGATCCAAGTGACAGCGAAATAGAGACAGAGAAAGAGAAAGCAACAGAGATAAAGACAGAAGCCCAATAATGAAGCCAAGCCGCCAGTAAAGCCCCCAACCACCCTACTACTTTGGGGGACAAAGGACCCGCGAAAAAAATGGGGGAAAGGGGGAGAGGGAAAAAGGAGAGAGAAAGAGAGAGAGAGAGAGAGAGAGAGGGGGTGGAAAGGGGGAGGGGAAGGGAAAAGGAAAGGGGAAGGGAGGGAAAAAAAGGGGGAAAAAAGGGGGGGAAAAAAGGGGGGGGGGGAAAAAAAAAAAAAAAAAAGGGGGGGGGGGGGGGAAAAAAAAAAAAAAAAGGGAAAATAAAAAAAAGAAAAAAAAAAAGAAAAAAAGGGGAAAAAAAAGGGGGAGGAAAAGGGGAAGAAAAAAGAAAAAAGGGAAAAAGAAAAAGGGGAAAATTACTTTTTTTTTCCCTTTTAAAATTTTTTTTTTCAGACAATCTTTTAAAAATTAAAATTTAAATTTTTGGTTCTTAGAGGAAAATTTTCGTGGGGGGGGTTCGTATTAAAATAAGGGGGGTTTTAAAAATAAAAAAATTCCCAAAATAAAAAAAAATTAAAATTTATTTTTAAAACCCTCAAGGTGCTTGTGCTTGCTCCTTGCAATTTTTTTTTTAAATGGGGAAAGGTTTTTTTCCAACTTTGGGGGGAAATGTTATTTTTTTGGGTTCCCCCCCAAAAAAAAAAGGGGAATTTCCCAAATTTTTTATTTTGGGCAAAAATTTGTTTTTTGGGGAAAAGGGAAGTATTTTTTTTGGGGCTTTTTTGTTAAATTTTTCCCTTGATTTTTTTATCAAAATTCCAAGTTTTTTTTTTCTTTTTTTATATTTTTTACCCCCCCCCATTTTCAAAAAAAAAAGGGTTTTTTTTTGGGCGGCAACTTTTTTCCCCCCCCCCGGGTTTTGGAAATTTTGAGTTTTTTTGAAAAAGGGGTTTAAACCCCCCTTTTTATCCAAATTAAATTAAAAGAAAAGAGATTTATTAGCGGGTTTTTGTTCTTTTTTTTTGATTTTTTTACAAAAATCAAGTCCAAATTTTTCTTTCTTTTTTTAAAAAAAAATTTAGAATGGTAAAAATTTTTTTTTTAGGAAAATCCCCCCCGGGGTTTGGGGTGGACAATTATTTCGCCCCCACAAACACACCTTTTTTTAAAACATAAAACCCCCGGGAAATTTTTAAGGGCCTTTTTTCCCCCCCAAACCCCCAAAAAAAACAAAACATTAACTTGCCCGGTCGCTAGGGGAACATGCAAAAAAAAAAACTAACAAAAAAAAAAAGGCCATACTACCCTTGGGCCAAAATTGAATTTAAAGAAACAAAAACCCCAAAACCCCCCCAAACCACACAAAGTCCCCCAAAAACCCCCCCAAAACCCAAAACACAAAACAAAACCCCCCACACACAACTTTTAACACCCCCTTTCAAGGTAAAAACCCCCCCACCACACCAAAAAAACCCCCCCACAAAAAAACCCCCCCCCCCCAAAAAAAAAAAAACCCCCCCCTTTTTGGTCCCCCCTTTTAAAAAAAAGGGCCCCCTTTTCCCCCCCTCCTCACAAAAAAAAAGCCCCCTCCCCCTCCCCCCCCAAAAATTTTTTCCCCTTTTTTTCCCCCCCTTTGGGGCCCCCCCCCCTTTTCCCCCCCCCCCTTTTTTGAAAAACCCCCCCTTTCTCCCCTTTCTCTTGTCACCCCCCCTTTTTTAAAAAAAAAAAACCCCCCTTCCTCTCCCCCTCCCGGTTTTTTTCCCCCTCCTTCCCCCCCCCTTTTTTCCCTCTCTTCCTCCCCCCCCCCCCCCCCCCCCTCCCCCCTTTCCATTTTGGTTTTTTCCCCCTTTCCTCCCCCCTCTCCCCTCTTTTTCCTCTCCCTCTTTTTCCCCTCTTCTCTTCCCCCCTCCTCTCCCCCTTCTCCCCTCCCCCCCTCTCTTTCCCCTTTTCCTCCTCCTCTTCCCCCCCTTTTCCTCCCTCCTCTCTCTCCCCCCCTCCCCTCTCTCTTCCTCCCCCTTCCCCCTCCCTTTTCTCTCTCTTTCTCCCCCTTTCCTCTCCTTTTTTTCCCCCTTCTCTCCCTCCCCCTCTCTCCTCTTTTTTTTTCCCCTTCCTCTTCTCTCCCCCCTCCTCTCTCTCTCTCTCTCCCTCCCCTTCTCCCCCATTTCCTCTTTTTTTTTTCCCCCCCCCCCCTTTTTTATATTTTTTTTTTTTTTTTTTTTTTTTATTTTAAATTTTTAAATTGGGCCGGACTATGGAACTACTTTGACTTGGAAGGGTGTTATTCCTGCTTAAAAAAAGGTTTACTATTCTAAATTTTTTTTCCCAAATTCCCCATTTTTATAAAAATAATTTTACTTTGGGTTTTACTTTCTTTTTTTTTAAAATTTTTTTTTTTTTTAAAAATTATATATATATATAATAAATATATATAATATTATAATTATTATATATATAATATATTTTTTAGAAAATTTAAAAAGGGGGTTTGGTTTATAGGTTGGACTTATACAAGGCTTTTTTCCCAAACCGGTTTCCACACTTTTGAAGGTTGGAGGACGGGGAGAGTAAAGCTGTGTTGCTGTACCATGCGGTTAAATTTTTGTGTAGGGGGAAAAGGAAAGGAACGCAAAAGGGTCCCTCCTGGCAAAAGGACGAAGTTTGATGTGGTCCGGGTAGCAGATTTTGTTGGGGGCCGTGTGGTCTTGCCCAGGGCTGTCGGGAGCAGCCGGTGCGGGACCTGCCTTGTGTGTCTTGTAAAAGACGCACAGACTGCACGGGGGGGCCGGGCGCTGCGCAAGGGTTGCAAGGGGGGGAAGCTGGTCCCTGCGAGCCTTCGAGTATTAACCGTTGGGTCGGGCCGTATCTTGTCAAAAAGGTCAAAAACGAAAGGGGGGGAGGAAGACCCCGTGAGAGGGGCGTAAACTCCATAAGGGAGCGGCTTGAGCTGCATATAAGGTGGTGTCCCTTGGGAGCAAGAAAAGGTGTGAGACCGCCGGATAAGCTAAGTTTCCCGGGCGGGTTCCTTGCAATGGTCGGTTGGGGCGGTGAAGGTCAGGCCCATTCCTTCCACCCCAAGATGGAGATGGCTCTGCAGGGGCAACCCCCGGCCCCCCCCCATAAGATGGTAGGATGGGATATCGGAGGACGTTGTCGTCGGGAGATAGCATCGCCTGGGTTTTCTGGAGCGAGATCCACTTCCCCTCGACGACCCCCTGAGATGACGGTTTGGAGGACCCCGATTTATGTGGCGAAGCGTGCGGTGATCCCACTGTCGCAGGGGAATGTAAGGGGGGCAGTCATCGGCATTGCTGTGCCTCTGGGATAGCGGATCAAATCATTGAAAAACAATTCCGAGGAGAGGGGGGACACTGCCCTGTGGGCGGGGCAAAAACGGGGTTCCTTGAGGTTTGCCGTCCACCCCACCTGAGAAATCTTCCCGCGGGGAGTCTTTTAGTGGGGGCAGCAGATACCCCCGGGCACCCAAACTGGTCAGTTTTGGGGATGGGCCGTGAGCCACACCCGTCAAAAGCTCCCCGCAATGTCAAGGGGAAGACTATTGGGCCTTTCTTTGGTCCCAAAACGCGTATGCCATTGGTGGACAGATGGGGAATAGGTCGGCCGTACCTGTTTGCTCGGAAGCCAAATTGCTTGAGTTAAAAAAGGTGGTGTATGTAAGAAAGCGATTCTTTTTGGCAATTATAGCTTCAAAACTGTTGCCCAAGAACTTAAAAGGGGGATGGGCCCCATAGTTCTTGGGGTCAGTTCTTTTCCTTTCTTTTTGTATTGCCCCCAAATCTGGCAGCCTTCCACAGGGGGGGCCCCCCCTTCCAGTGTGAGGCTGCTGAAAAATAGTAGCAAGGGGCGTTGCTACTGAGAGGGGCCCGCGCTTTAGGAATGAAGGTAAAGTTGTCTGGGCCAAGGCCTTCTTTGTGTCGACCCCGAACAATGTCGGCGAACTTCCACACTAGTTATAGTGAGGTTAAAAGGTGGCATTGGTGAAGATGGGGAAAAGGGGGTGGATCGCTGGGGATCGGGACTTTTTATTTTTTTGGAAAAAAAGTCCAGTACCTCGGCCTTGTCCTTGTTCTTGGTGGCCCTGTGCCGTCAGTTTTAATAACGGAGGTATCGTGTCGTCAGTTTTTAAAAATTGTTGCTGTTTAAATGTGGTCCCCCCAAACGTGTTTTTTCCCCCCTGAACGACCCCTGAGCTTTATTTTGAGGTGTTTGTCGCGTCGTTTTCCCATTGTGGTTTCTTTTTATTGCTGCTCAAGCGTGTCTTTTGCCTCCTTTTTAGGGTGGTTGGATGACTGAGTAGAGCCGCCCGGGACGATTTTTTCATCCAGCAGCCATCCCACATTTGGGAACCAAAACCCGGGCTTATCAAAAGGGTTTTGGAGTGTAAATCTGGCTTGGCACATATTTTTTTTTTTAGTTCAAGCAGAGACGTGTGAATGTGTTACTGTGTTTCTAAACATTGACGAGAATGGGCTCCAGGGTGTTTTTTTGCACGCGGACATAGACCGCCCCGTCTGGGTTGCCCCAAAGCCGTTTGGGGGTGTGATGGGGGCATCCTCTAGCTGCAAAGTATTGTACTTTGGATGCCATGTGTCTGATATCCTCAGCCCGAGGGTGAACAGGTGACGACAAAATCGAGAGGAGTGGAATAGAAAAAGTAGCAACTAAAAACGTAACACAAATTGGTGGCTTCAGGAAGCCCAAAAAACTAAAGGCTACCAACACTCGTCCGTCGGCCCAAACACCCTCGCCTTGGGTACTACTAGTCTCTGTACCCCGGCTGCTCCTAAATTGGTTTTTTTCTCCCACTAATTAGTTCCCGGCCCCTGGCATCCAGTCTACCAGACCCCCCGGCTACTACCACCCAAACTTCCCCCCCAGCCTCCATTCCGGCCCTTTGGTGTGTCCAGCCTGCTGTCCAGCACCCCGGAAATATTAAAAAACGTGGCAACACGACAACAATCAAAGAAAGGGGCCAAAAAAAAAAATTTCCTTCAAAAAATCTGCCCCATCCGCCCCACAACCCAAAAAAGGTAACTTTGCCAAAAAACGCAAGGGGGCAAGGGGCAAACCCGAAAAAAAAATGCCCAAAGGAAATTAAGTGAGCTATTGTTACGTACAGAAATTCTGTTCAAAAGGGGTCATACTCGCATCACGAGGAGAGCAAAATAGGGTTTTATGACAAGACTCAACCGATCAGGGGAAGAAAAAAGCCCTCCTTGTTCAACCACAGAGCCCTTCCTCCCCCTCCCGCTTTCCTATCCTTCTTTTCCGATCCCGCCTATCACCAACAACTGGGCTTCAGCTTCAGCATCAAGACAAAACAGACCCACACACCACACCATACCCGCTTCACCCTGCCCCTGCCCAATCAAACACTCACCAGCCGGCCGACCCATATTTCAACCGGCCTGGAACTATGGTCGCCAGTAAGTCCCCGCGATCACATACCATCATATCTGCCAATGTCAGAGGTCTCCAAACCAACATCGGGGACCTGATTAACACTCACGTGATCCTCACAACCCGGCATCGTTCCCGGCAGTAGAGACCTTCCTCAACAAGTCAATCCCAGACAACTTTGGACAGATAAATGGATATACGAGGTGGCATCGACGCGACAGGACACGCGGACCTTTGGTGGTATCGCTGTCTCCTTTCACAAGAGTCGTCGGTCCAGCCCCTTGAAGTCACTCTCCCAAACCATCTGGAGATGATGTTTTTCAAAATATGGACTCACCATCACAGCGCTATCCTGCTGTGTGTGTGTGCTACCCCCCACAGTGGAAGGGGAGGGAGCCTATTGGTATCTGCACCTCACCGGGATGACCTTTTTGCAACAAACACACCTGTGAGCACGTTGTCATCATAGGCGACATGAACCAACATCTAGTTGCAAGATCCTTTGATGACTTCCTCACAGTGTATGGTCTAACAAACCAAGTTGACTTCCCCACACACATTTCCGGCTCATCACTTGATCCTGTCATCAGTGATCTCCCAGACAGTGTCGCTGCTCCTTTTGACACCAAAATTAAGTTTGTAACTGCCTTATTGGTCATTTAATTTACATTTTTGTATTTTCGAGAAAATCCGATATTTCGCGATTGGCCCCTTTTCATATAATATTCCTAGTCTATACTCATTATTATATTATACAGCAATATTTTTACAATATGGCATGTTATTCTGTTCATTATGACGCCAAAAATAAGTTTGTAACTGCATTATTGGTCATTTTATTGACATTTTTGTATTTTCGAGAAAATCTGATATTTCGCGATTAACATCTTACACAAAATAACCCACTGTGAGGTCCCAAATCAAAATATCAAGTGTCATCCAGGCTAAATTTGCTCAGGAGGTGTCATGGCTCAATCCTAGTATAGGTGATAGCTTGTAACAAACCGTTACCCCTCATGTCATTTCTGGGCCCCTTTTCACATAATATTCCTAGTCTATTATATACGTGTGCCCCTGTTGGGAGGACCTGGTCTGGGGGAGGCGGGGCATCTGCTGTGAGTGTTTGGCGGCGTGTTAGGCATGGCGGCGCGGTGATGAGGAGTGAGGCGAGGCAGAGACAGTCAGGGTGTGGAGAGTTACACACTGAGACACCTTGGCCGCGAAGGTCGATAACAATGGAGGGTCTCGCCATGAAGTTATCGGAAGGCTCGGCTCACACTGTTACGACCTGCCTCACAAGGCAGACGTGTGGCTGTTGCATCTTATGTAAAAACTGTTAATAATTCGCTTGTTCATGGCGTAAGTAGTGTGTTTCTTACCCCCCATGAAACACGCGGCTATTGAAACTTGTATAAAAAGTCCAAATTCGCTTGTTCAGGGCGAAGGTACCGTGTGTCTGACCTCATGACAGTAATGCGCTACATGAGAACTGCTGCCTTGCCTGCCACGTGTCTGCTTAGATCACCTGACGGGCCGCCGCGATTGCTGCACGAGCGTGAATGAACGCCGTTATCTGCACCGCTCATGCAAGGCAACCTCCGTCACAGGAACAAAGGGATACGCGACTCAGCGCTTGATCCTGCACGCCGGATTGTTACAGTAAGAGGCAACCCTAGGGAGGATGATCAAGAGGAAGAGGAAGCAGAAGAGGAAGCAAAGTCCGCGCCTGCAGGAAGCTCATCGACCCCGCAGAGAGTGGTTCGGCGCGGCCCTGAGGCTCGTGCCCTGGCGCCCCGAGGAGTGGCGGCCCCGCGTACAGGTGGCGCGTCACAGGGGATTGAGTCTAATGACGAGGACGAGTGTTTAGGGCGTGACATGAGACGAGGACGGGTGTTTAGGACGTGACATGAGACGAGGACGGGTGTTTAGGGCGTGACATGAGACGAGGACGAGTGTTTAGGGCGTGACTGAGACGAAGACGATGTTTTAGGGCGTGGGCATGAGACGAGGACGGGTGTTTAGGGTGAATGAGACGAGGACGAGTGTTTTGGGCGTGACATGAGACGAGGACGGGTGTTTAGGACGTGACATGAAACGGGACGTGGTTAGGGGCGTGACGTGAGACGAGGACGAAGGGGTTTTTAAGGCGTGCATGAGACGAGGAGGATTTTTTAGGGGGGTGACATGAGACGAGGACGAGTGTTTAGGGGGCGTGACATGAGACGAGAGCGTGTGTTTAGGGGGGTGACATGAGACGAGGACGAGTGTTTAGGGGCGTGACATGAGAAGCAGGGACGCGCCATGAATACAGACGATTAAAAACGCTACACATGAAGCTTCTAAAAATGGGGAAGGAAAAAAATCTGGGGAAAAAACTTAAGAANAGTTGTTAGTGAGTCAACATTTTTAGAATCGGTGATATAGGCGAGTGCATATTGTGGAGGAAGGAAATGTTTTCCCATATTAGAAGGAGACAGAGGCTAATCAATTATCGCCAAGTTAACGTCATGGGTAAATATTAGATCTATTATTGAAAAAAAACATTAGAGAGCACTTAGATAAACATAGTTTGATCAATGATTCACAACATGGATTCACCAAGGGTAGGTCATGTCTCACCAATTTATTGAGTTTTTATAGGAAAGTATATGAGATGGCAGATAATGATAAGGATTATGATATAATATATCTGGACTTTAGTAAGGCATTTGACGAAGTACCACACGAGCGACTCTTAAATAAGGTTAAGGTTCATGGAATAGATGGGAAGGTTCTTCATTGGATCAGAGCTTGGCTAAGTAATAGGCAACAAAGGGTTACAATTAATGGTTCTAAATCTGAATGGGGGCTGGTGACAAGTGGAGTTCCACAAGGGTCTGTTTTGGGTCCATTACTATTTTTGATTTACATCAACGACTTGGATAGGGGGATTAGCAGTGATATCAGCAAGTTTGCTGATGATACTAAGGTAGGTAGGATTATTGGATCACAGTCTGATGTAAACATATTGCAGGGAGACTTAGATAAACTTAACGAGTGGGCAGTCAGATGGCAGATGGAATTTAATATTGATAAATGCAGCGTTATGAATGTTGGTAGAAAAAACCCTGGTAATAGATACACCATAAGCAATGTATCGCTGAAAAGATCAGAAGGTGAAAAAGATCTTGGAGTGAGGGTGAGCCCAGACCTCCGACCTAGGAAACAATGTATTGAGGCCAGAAATAGAGCTAATAGAGTATTAGGATTTATTACCAGAAGTGTTAAAAGTAGAAGTGCGGAAGTTATTCTAAAGCTTTATCTGGCTCTAGTCAGGCCTCACCTAGACTATGCGGTTCAGTTTTGGTCTCCATATTACAGGATGGATATAGCCTTGTTAGAAACAGTGCAGAGAAGGATGACCAAAATGATACAAGGGATGCGTAACTTTAGTTATGAGTGAAGATTAAAGTTATTAAAATTACACTCACTCGAGAGACGCAGAGTAAGGGGCGATCTGATAGAAGTTTTTAAGTGGATAAAGGGATTTAATAAAGGAGAGGTAGGAAAAGTTCTTACGGCTTTTAACCAGGGTAGAACAAGAAGTAACGGATTCAAGCTGGAAAAGCGTAGATTTAGAAAGGAAATAGGGAAAAATTGGTTCACAAATAGGGTGGTGAATGAATGGAATGGTCTCAGTAGACAGGTAGTTAGTGCGGAGTCATTAGGGAGCTTTAAAGAGGGGCTGGATAGGTTCATGGATGGGGATGAAAGGTGGATGTAGGTAGTGTTAGGTGACAGGAACTACCACGTGTAGGCCTCGCGGCCTCTTGTAGCTTCCTTATTTTCTTATGTTCTTATGTTCATTAAAAGGCTGAATTAGGTCAGGAAAATGTTGCCGACGCACCACAAAACGCTTACCGGGACTTTTTTTCTTCTTTTTTTGGGAGAGTTTGACAAATAGGCAATTCCAGTGTTGGTATGTTGCCGCTTCTCTGACGTGCGGGGACGATTGGAGGGGGGGGGTGAGGGAGGGGAGGGAGTAGACGTGGCCCCTGTGGTAGGTAGGGAAAGGGAGGGGGGGGGGTGAGGGTGTACCGGACGTTAGTAACTGAGTTGTGGTCCTGTTTCAGTCAGACAACATTGTGTGCAGAATTTACTCACGGTTCTTTTTTTTTTTTTCTCTCTCTCTCTCTCTCTCTCTCTCTTCTCCTCTCTCTCTCTCTCTCTCTCTCTCTCTCTCTCTCACACACACACACACACACACACACACACACACACACACACACACACACACACACACACACACACACACACACACACACACACACACACACACACACACACACACACACACACACACACACACACACACATCTCCCTTTATGAAGCCGTGGCACAGTTGTCATAGGCCTAATCTGGAACCCTGTTTTTTTTGCTTTACTGTACAAATTTCAAGGTTTCTAGTAATTCCCGAAAACGTTTGGCGACCATTTTATCTTGAGTATGTTTTATCTTTATCGTTATCTTAGGAAGTGTGTTTTATTCATTACGTTTAAGAAAAAATATAATTGTGAATCTAAAGAACATAGAATAAACCTCTAATTTAATATCAGCCGTATGAAGCATTAGTAATAACAAACTCGATTAATAAAAGATTAGGTAATATAGGCAGAAAGGGTCATAGTCAGGGAATCAGTTCTATACATATATACCCACAATAAGATAAGGTTAAGATGGGTCACGTAAAACAAATCAAGCAAAACGTCATTCAAGAACTCATAAAAATTAACGCGCCTCCCATATCAAGTTGGCACAGCTATCGAACCACTGATGATGCACTGCCTTTTCTTACCATAGATTCTGCGCCATCTGCCGAGAACCTCCACCATCACACAGGCGCCAAACCTTCCCCAAAAACCACCCTTAGCCGCCTAGGATCCGCCCACAGTCGTCACTCACCCTCTCTCTTCCTGTCTCACACACCCGCCCACCTTCAGCCCGCTTCCTGCACGCTTGAACTCCCTGCCAAACTCACCATCAGCTAAAATCATGTGTATCTTTTAACCTGGTGTAAAGTCAACGTAAACTTAGTGCTTGGTTAGTGTAGTGGTAAGTCTTTTTTCCTTATAGTTAGTATATAAAATTATTGTTCTTCCCCCAAAGCACACATTTTGCTGGGTCTTTATTATAATTCTACGTCCTGTCACCCACTCAACTGCTTCTTTCCGTCGCAGAAGTCGCATAGAGACTGAATTACAGCAGTTGTCTCAAAGCTACACACGTACGTTGCCCAGGCCTTCCAAATGGGTGAGAAATAAAGGCATGTAAGTAATAACAAACAATTTAATGAACCATAACCCATCACTGTCACCTAAGTTTTATTCAATATCCAGCGAAAAGACCTCAGCAACGCCATTTCGGTCTGAGAATTCATTTTTTATGTATACCGTTGCAATAATAATATGTGAAAGTGTACTGCCTCTATGAGTAGTGCCTCCTCAACAGAACTAAAGTGTCATCTCAGTATCATCTTCTTTTTCTCTTGTTCCTTTTTACCATCACCAGCGTCGATCACGTAAAATAAATCAAGCAAAGCGTCATTCAAGAACTCGTAAGAATTAACGCACCATCCATATCAAGTTGGCAAGCTATCGAACCACTGATGATGCACTGCCTTTTCTTACCATATATATAACCTTCCCTATACAGTTTCCTTTCCCCAAGTGTGTTACGTGTGCGGCGCCAGACACCCACGACCAGTGTACGATCTCAGGAACTGTCTGAAGGCGTCCTCACAATCGAGCACTAGTTTGTAAGTGCGCCATCTAGTCTTACCAAAAAAGTGAGTAAGAGTTGTTGGTGCACACACAGAGGAACATGAAAGTGACGGCTGCTTGTAATGCGTCGCCGAGGCTGCTTTGCAAGTCAAGTAGAGTGCCGAGCAGATACTTTCCTGGCACAGCGTCGCGGCGCAGCGCTGCACGAACTGTATTATGAACTTTATTGTAACTATGTTGTTTGTGTATTGGAAGTTTTCGCCGCTTTTGGAGTAGCCTTGAAAATCCTTTATATAAGTCAGAGGTGTTTTACTTTATTACTATTTTCCACGTGTCTTTTATGATGACGTGATGATAATAATAACAGGAAATATAACTCATAGATATATGTACGTGAATTGTTGGTTATTTGTATTCACGTATCGAATTTCTTAGATATGTAGAAAAATAATGATAATCAGCAAGGGGGAGCCGCTTGTATTAGATCTTTACTTATAGAACGCTCTTATCCCATCCATCCATCCGAACACACACACACACACACCGCCTGAACGGTTCGGTGGGTTAGAGCGGCTGACACCATTCTGTGGTCCGGCGTACGATCATTTCCGGGGATTTTTCTACTGAGAAATTCGGGCGGTTACTGTCCCCCTTGAACAAGGGGAGGGGATGTGTTGTGTGTGAGGTCCCAGCATTACCCTAAGATCGGTAATAATGAGCTCCAAGCTCGCACTGGAAGGGTGAAACTGGCGATCGCGAGTCTGACCCGCGTGAACAAGACCATGGGTGATGACACACACACACACACACACAGTCACACACAAATGAGTCTCATCAGTGCTACACATTTGGCAGCCTCACTTGACCTACATTGACGGGAAATATGCTCCTCTGTGCATGTCTATCCCTAAGATCTTGCTGTCCTCTTTCCCTCCACTCATATCCAGGAAGAGAGAACTTTATAATATGCAGTTGTGTGGATTTGCCTGAATACCTCCTTGGTTTACTGTTTTCTTTTAACCTTGGGACAGTGATGAGCAGAGGGCCGTTAGGAAAAGACCTTATGGAATACACTATAGGGTTAGGAAAGGAGAATGTTTGTCCTGGCTCGGTCCGTCGGCAACCCCGCATCAGTCCCCGTCTGGCAAAGAGCTCTGGCTGCTCATAGAAAACGGACGCTGCCTGCTGAGATGGAAGGGCTGACTATTACAGTGATTTAGAACGCGAGTTAAACAGAAGAGAGATTCGTCGTTCACTTAAATCTTCAATATTTGTGTAAATTATATTTTTGGTGGAATATAAGATGATTTATTTTCTTATTTGTGTGATGGCGATAGTACAGTAAAGTTCAGCACTCTTTGTTAAGTAATTGATTAGAACTTAACAACTAAAACTCTCCTTTGGGATGAAAAAAAAAACGAATTAATAAACAAGGTTCGTTAGGAATCACCCTTGTTATCACGTTTTCATATCAACACATAACATTTTATACAAAGGTAATATTAGATGTGATTAATTACCAGAATAAACCTTTTAACATGAGGCTGCAACTTTTCTTTTTTTCTTTTTTCTGCCTGCTAATGAAGGACTTCCGAATTTTGAGGTGAGGGAGGGAAGGGCCGCGGGAAGGAAGGAAACTGTTGACGTCATTGTGTCAGGAAACGCTGAGTACAGAGTGTGGTGTGGTTGGGGTGGGGGAGAGGATGCGTGGGAGGGGAGGGGAGGAGAGAGGTAACTTGGTGCTAACATCACCAAAAAGTCACTCCCAGTAATGCACTTCACGTTTTACTGGTGGTTGATAATGTGGTGAAGAGATGCATTGCTATAGTATTACTGCAGTGAGTGTTCCAGGTTTGGGGTCTCTTAGCATAAGGCATTTTTCGTAAGTTTGAGATGAGTTACCCAAAGACACTCGGTCTGTAATGAAAAGGCTGGATGCCATTTTCTAAGACCATCAATACTTGCCATAGCCACGTAAATAGGACATTTTTGACAGGCGTGATGATTAGAGCCTATTTTTTAACTTAGATTACTTGGCTGTATGATAGAACTTAGTATGATGGAAGACTTCAGTGGTATCAAAGTCCATAATCATAACTACGGTAAACTTAGATTATATTTGAAATTCCTGAAATTTCTTACTGTCTGCATTTTAGGGTCTAGCAGCACAGCGGGATTTTTGTTGCTTTAAGCCCTTGTGATGTATAAAAAATTGTCTTAGAGGTAGTCCATCACACAAGTCTTCTGGTATCATCTGGTCGCGTCACTCAATAGAACCCTCGGGTGTCCATCAATGACCATCTTATCCAGGGTCATTCCTCACAACCTTCCTCTATCAATACTTTTAAAGGCAACTCAAAGCTCACTCGCATCATTGCCTTATTAGGAGCGACATGACCCTGGTCTTATCAACCCTTAGACGTCCAGGCGACCCTTAGGTATTGGACCAAGGGAAAAAATATGTTCACAATCCCAAGACCCAATTTATGGTGATCCTTTGATGGTCGTGAATCCGGATTCCATTAGCTACACTACCTCACAGGGGCGCTGGATCCAATGTGAATATTCCTACTCCTTTTAACGGATGACTCATTCAGACGGGTGATATATTCGACGAGACTTTTTCCCCTTTAGCGTGAGGGGGAAACCAGGATTTATATATAGCGAGGCGTTGTGCAGAGGCAGGTACCATATATATATACTCGTACATATATGATTTTTTAGTCCTGCATATTATAAGACTTGACATCAGCACTGGATTCTCCTTTCACAAACACATGGACATATGAAAAGGAACCGTTCGTATGGCACTCAGTGATGGTCTTTTGACTCGGAATGGTGGTGGATAGTGGTAATGGTAATAGTGGTGGTGGGGTGATGATGATGGTGCAGGGATGATGATGATGGCGCAGGGATGAACGCCCCAAGAGACAAGTGGAAAGGGTGATAGCAATGGGAGATTGGTGCAAATGCCTTAATTTGCGTCCTGGGAATGACTGTGATGGAATGGGAGGGAAGGTGATGGGAAAATAATGGTGGAACGGTCTTGTGGGAGGGTGGATGGATGGTGGTGGTGGTAAATAATAGAGAGGGTCAGGTGTGAGTGAAGTGGCTGTTAGGAATGTGGTGGTGTTGGTAGTAATGTTGTTCCGAATACACCACATTGTTGCCTTCGGTTCGCTATGTCCCTAAAACCAATCAAGGAACGAGAGAGAGAGAGAGAGAGAGAGAGAGAGAGAGAGAGAGAGAGAGAGAGAGAGAGAGAGAGAGAGAGAGAGAGAGAGAGAGGAAAGAAACTACTTCAGTATAACCCAGAATGATAAACAAAATAGAGCATTGTTACGAAAAAGATATAAAATTGATGTAAATTCGTTTTCTATGGACCCTACCCATAACTACGTCACGGTTTGTTTACATCGGTGCATTGTGGGGATAAGTCGGGGTCGCCGCGGGTGGACCTATGAAGGGAAAACTACGGCGATGGAAGAATTTCGAGTTATTTTGCGCGAAATTGATATTCCAGGTGCTATATTACTGTGCTCTGTTCTCGCTGACAACACTAAAGAGAAGACCTGAGGTAATGGCTGATGTGCAGAGGCTTCTAAACCAAGAAAACAGAGTCATAACAGAGCCTCGTCAAAAGGTAAGCAACTGGTAGGTACGTAATGTGTCCCTACCACTTGCTTACTTCTTAGTGTGTGTGTGTGCAGGTGGAAGGCGCTCTCATTCTACCTGTTCTTCTATGAGTTCGTATATCTGTCTAGCTGTAGGCTACATGTCATTGTAGGTTCATTTGAGCTCTTTGTAAGGAGTTGCGATGCCTAAAGTCATCACTTGCCTGTTGTCATGGGTCACTTGTCCCTGTCTAATAACTTCTTCCTTATAAACTACAACTTATATATTCACAAACAGTGAAACCTACCACAAAACTTGAAGGAGGATTATTGGCCATCTTGCGGTAGTAGGGGTAATGCAAGTTAATGTTACTGTGGAGCGGCCCGCTGCGGCCGCTTGACAACCCTGTGTTGTTGACGTCACAGCATGGCGCCGGTCGTTTTAGGGCGCCCAAATTTTCCTCCACTTAAAATGGCTGCATCATCAAAAATACTGCTCACATCGAAAATTCAGCATCACTGCCCTACTATATGAGTCTTGAAGATTTCCAATCTATCGTTACCTCAAGTAGAGTAAATGGGTCCATTTAGGGTTTCCCGGCACACCTTGGCCTGTATTATTCATTCAGTCACCACGCACGGGATGCAGTTGCCACACACTCTATCATGTATTCCCCGCACGCACAAACACTGCGCTGTAACCTTGGTATACACTACGCAATCATCACCACCTGGGCATCGAGAACATAATACTCCATCATGTATTCCCCGCACGCACAAACACTGCGCTGTAACCTTGGTATACACCGTGTAATCATCACCACCTGGGCATCGAGAACATAAATCTCTATTCCAATCATATTCCTACACTTAATACATTACTGCTCAATACAAGAATTCATTAATATTTTCCGAGTAATAAGAAATCATAACCCAATCATGTACACTCCCCTCACCGTTTCACTCTTTCTCTATAACCTCTTCACTTTTTTATGTTTTGCCATAGTGTCATGTGACCTCTGATGTCTGGCACATTTCCACCTTTTTGGCATTAAATCAATCAATCAATCCAATATCACTCCCACGCAATATCAGCATTCAGCTCCACAAAATCTCTAAATTCTGGTTGTCACATTATCACTTCATTATATTCACCTCATTTTCAGCCCCTGCCATACGCATACCATTCATCCGTCTCTATAACACGTCTTTCACCCACGCAAACGTCATCCACGGTACTACACTCGCCGTAGTCATCTGTCTGCCGCAGTTGTCGTCGAGGCTAATTAGAACATGACTGGGTCTGGATTCAAGTATTTTTTACCTTTCTTTTGTTTCTACAGGTCACAACGAGTGTGAAAGTAACAATGAAATGTGCAAACAAACAAAAATCATGGTTAGGTTAGGTTAGTTTGAGGGTTAGGTTAGAACGTTAGAGAAGGTTAGTTTAATGGTTTGATTAGGTTATTATTTGATGCTTTAACAACTGGAGCGTGTTTTCTCCCCGTCAAAATGTCTAAGTGTATTATTAGAAATTTGTCATCACTTATTCGAATTGCAAAAAACACTTAGGTTTGCATAGGAAAAAACTATCTCTATTAGGGAAAGTATCACATATCAAGCAAAAAAAAAAAAACTCATCTGCGAATCTTGCAACAGTCAAACTAAATTTTTACCGGGGTCGATTATGGCGTACTGGCGTAGTACTCGACGAAAGTGGATTTGGCTTCCGCGTCACGTGCTGTGTTGCGGGTGGACGCAAGATCAATAGACTTTCAAAGTGTCTATTAGTGTCTTTAAGTGTCTGTCTTAAGTGTCTTTATAGTGTCTATTAATCCAAGGCCAAGAAAGGAAGGTCAGCCAGCCTGCGCCCATAACTTAATCCCTCTTCCTGTTCACGTTGGGTGGACGTGCTTGTGCCTTATGTTGTGTGGCGCAGCGAGACGTCCTGCAGGTGGGTGTGACGGGGTGGCGCTGAGGGTCGTTCAAGGGTGGGCCGGGTGTTGCTGAAGAGGCTACCCGCGGTGACACTACCCTAGATAACACTATAGTCGCCAGTCACTTGCCACTGCACTAATGTCGCCAGGCACAATATATTATGAATTTTAGCATCACTACAGACTTTTATGTACCATTGAAGAGGCATGCACAGAAGTTTATATGTACATCACACTACATGTCTTCAGTGGCATGTAAAGTCTATAGTGATGCTAGAATTTGTAATATATATTGTGCCTGGCGACATTAGTGTAGTGGCAAGTGACTGGCGACTATAGTGTTATCTACGGTAGTAGCAACGCAGGTAGTACTAGCATGGGCGTAGTTAGGTCTGGGCATTGGGGGTTGTAGCCCCGAATGTTTTATGGATCTCAAATATCTTTTTTTTTTATTCTTTTTTTATTCTCACAAAAATAAGATAAGCTCTGACTGGACCAACATAAAATTATAGTAAAAAACAAGATATTTGGTTTGATGTTACTTAGCGTATGCTGATGACATCCTTTTTCTGAGCAGGACATGAGAGAGGTGGGGAGAACAGAGGAGATGAGGAGTGCATGACAGAGGAGACACCAAAAGACCTTTTGGAGAGGTGAAGAAGAGAATATCAGATGGACAAGACACACAGTTAACAGAAGTGCATTTTTTTCCAAGTCCCATTTTTGTGTGTCCTTGGCCAGTCCTTTGTGATGTAGAAATATTTAAAAGTATTTATAAGACCGAGGTTGGTCAGATTTCAGTACGGAACAAAGCATTGGGACTATACAATATATATGACATCTTCATCACGCCAAAGCTCTCTTTTTCTTAGGGTTTTACTCCTACTGATGAAAATAAAAATAATAACGAAGTTGAACCCCAACTCAGATTGTCTTAATTTTATTTTAATTTCATGTTTCGAAAGTTATCCTCAGCAAATTACCTACCTCAAGATCCTAAATACGCCCCTGATGGTTATGATAGTATTACAATACCTTATTAATTGAGTTCCTTTTGTTGTCTTTCCTCATAATAAGTAGTGGTACATCATGGTTTAAGTGTTACTTGACGAGCCAATGAATACTCTTGAGTCTATACCAACATCACCAACCTTTGCTTTGATTTATCTTATTACTCCATCCGGTATCCGGTCATTTCGCCCACATGCCATTTCGCCACACCATGGAGTCATTTCGCCCACATGTCAATTCGCCCACACTATGGAGTCATTTCGCCCACACTATGGATTCTAGGAGCTAGGATGTTAGGTTATATTTGTTTAGTTTAGGTTAGATTAGGTTAGATTTGGTTAGGTTAGCATAGGTTAGATTTGGTTAGGTTAGGTTAGCTTAGGTTAGATTTGGTTAGGTTAGGTTATCGGTGGGTCAAGCCCCCTGCGAGGGTAGGTTAATTTGGTTAGGTTAGGTTTATTTTGTTAGGCAATTTTCTCTAGATATGAGGAAATTACCCTAGATCTAGGGAATTGTACCCCCCCTACACAACACTTTAATTACGTGTTTCCGACGCATAATTTGTTCCCCACCCGAAAACCCCGCATTCCCACAGGTCCCCAAACTTGTTTGGGGGAAGTGGGAGAGTATGGGCAAACACTAGAAATTTACCGTCATTTCGCCCAAGGTTACTGGTGGTTCATTCCATTTCTGCCAGAGGAAGATATAGTTACATGACTCCGTGACATGGATCGTGTGGGCGAATTGACTTTAGAGTGGGCGAATTGACTCTTACATGTGGGCGAAATGTCTTGTGGGCAAATTGACGTGTGGGCGAAATGACCGGTAACCACTCCATCCATAAACAAGTTGCATAACCACGGTGACATTGCCCATCCTTGCCTCATGGTACCTGGTACTGTCGTCTACTGATATTTTTATCCCTACACAAATCGGGAAAACTCGTCGACGGTTATGGTTAGGTTAGATTTTGCTTTGATTTATCTTATTACTCCATCCATAAACAAGTTGCATAACCACGGTGACATTACCCATCCTTGCCTCATGGTACCTGGTACTCTCGTCTACCGAAATGCTCGTCCCCACACAAATCGGGAAAACTCCGTCGGTAATGGTTAGGTTAGGATACCGTTAGGTAACCTAAGCTGGTTATCTAAGCTGTGGTAAATGTGGTATAATTCCAGGGCTGTGATTAGCTAGATTGGCAATGTTGTTACCAGGTTGGCTTATATTTAGCTTCATTGAGTCATCATGTACTCCACAGTGATGAGGCAAACTGTATGGTAAAATCATAATTGGAAGAGTACAAAAAATCACAAATGGCAAGGTTAGTGAGGAGCAAGGCAGATTTTGAACTGGGAAAGGTTGTGTAGATCAGATCTTAGATATGCGAATGATAATTAAGACAATGTTATCAAAATACAAGAAGATGTATGCTGCATTCATGAATTTAGAGAAGGCATAGATAAATATCCAGATGAACACCGAACTCACTTTGGTGGACGAAACTATTTTTTTCTGGTGTGTTTATGTGTTTTGAATGAATCTGCTAACCGTTTCTTTCGCAATTTTTTTTTTTTTTTTGCAAAATTACAAAAAAAAATTGAACCTAAACCTAACCTAACCTTTACCTATACCTAACCTAACCCATACCTAACCTATACCTAACCTAACCTTTAACCTATACCTAACGTAACCTTTACCTAACTAAAAAAAAAAAAAAAAAAAAAAAAAAACTAACCTTTACCTACAAAAAAAAAAATAATAATAATAAAAAAAAAAAAATTGCGACAGAAATGGTTAGCAGATTCATTCAAAACACATAAAAACGCACCAGAAAAAAATAGTTTCGTCCACCAAAGTGAGTTCGGTGTTCATCTGAACTAATACCAAAGCATATGACAGAGTAGACTGGGAGGGAATGTGGGATGTATTGAAGGGTTAAAGAGTGTGTATGGAGTGGAGTATGTATGTATAACTATTATTATATATTAACTAATAAGCTTTTACCTGTGATTATGAATACCTAACCTAACTGACCTTTACCTAACCTAACGGTAACCTAACCTAACCATTACCGTCGGCGAGTTTTCCCGATTTGTGTAGGGACGAGCATTTTGGTAGACGAGAGTACCAGGTACCATGAGGCAAGGATGGATAATGTCACTGTGGTTATGCAACTTGTTTATGGATGGAGTAATAAGATAAATCAAAGCAAAATCTAACCTAACCATTACCGTCGGCGAGTTTTCCCGATTTGTGTAGGGATAAAAATATCGGTAGACGACAGTACCAGGTACCATGAGGCAAGGATGGGTAATGTCACCGTGGTTATGCAACTTGTTTATGGATGGAGTAATAAGATAAATCAAAGCAAAGGTTGGTGATGTTGGTGTAGACTCAAGAGTATTCATTGGCTCGTCAAGTAACATTTAAACTATGATGTAGCACTACTTATTATGAGGAAAGGCAACAAAAGGAACTCAATTAATAAGGTATTTTAATACTATCATAACCATGAATATGTACAACTTACAAAGATAAGACTACGACGATGAAAAAAATTAGAGTTGTTTTGGGCGAAATTGATATTCCAGGTGCTATATTTCCGTGTTCGCTGACAACATAGAGAAGACCTGAGGTGATGGTTGATGTGCAAAGGCTTCTAAACCAGGAAAACAGTCACAGCAGAGTCTCATTAAGAAGTAAGCAAGTGGTAGGGACACATTACGTACCTACCAGTTGCTTACCTTTTGACGAGGCTCTGTTATGACTCTGTTTTCTTGGTTTAGAAGCCTCTGCACATCAGCCATTACCTCAGGTCTTCTCTATAGTGTTGTCAGCGAGAACAGAGCACAGTAATATAGCACCTGGAATATCAATTTCGCGCAAAATAACTCGAAATTCTTCCATCGCCGTAGTTTTCCCTTCGTAGGTCCACCCGCGGCGACCCCGCCTTATCCCCACAATGCACCGATGTAAACAAACCGTGACGTAGTTATGTCTGGGGCCCATTGCGAATGAGTAACGGGAGAAATAGTCTTGTAGCCATGAGAATATTTGACCTGTTTCCCTTTGCTCAGGTGACAGCTGGGCAGAGACTCGTTGGCTAGCAAGGGACACAGGGAAAGGGACATGGGCAAGGAAATGTGAGGAAGCAAAGGGAAGAGAGAGCGAGGATGATACACAAAAGAAGACAATAAAATGGGAAGAACAGGTTGACAAGAAATTTCGCAAGAAAGGGAAAAAAAGATGAAAGGAAATCAAAGAAAAACGGGAAGTGGACGATATGAAAAGGGAAAAGTAAGAAAAAAAAGGAGAAACGAGGAAGAAAAAGACAGGAAAAAGTGACGGAACAGATGCAGAGAACAGTTGGTAGGAAATAGATCACCACGGACCCTATAGCAATGTTTTTTTGGTTGAAAGTTATAAAAAATGAATATTTTATATATACATGCAGGTAGAAATGGATGTTGGAGTGGAGGAAGGTCGTGGGTGAAGGGGGTCTCTCTCTCTCTCTCTCTCTCTCTCTCTCTCTCTCTCTCTCTCTCTCTCTCTCTCTCTCTCTCCCCTCTCTCTCTCTCTCTCTCTTCTCTCTCTCTCTCTCTCTCTCTCTCTAATAGAAGGGTGGGGGAAGGAAAGTGGTGAATGGAAGGATGATGCACGACCCGCGGCTTGATTAATTAACCAAAGAACAGTTTTCGTCCCTTTTCACCTCACACTTTTGTGGGCGACGCGTGCACACGTGGCAGTGATTATAGATAACGGGGTAGTGATGGTGATGGTGGTGGTGGTGGTTGAAGTATCGGCATTGGGTGAATTATTAGGCAATGGTGTGAGTTGGAGTGACAGGAGGCCGTGTTGGTAGATGTATTGGGTAGTAGTAATAGTAGTAGTAGTAGTAGTAGTAGTAGTAGTAGTAGTAGTAGTAGTAGTAGTAGTAGTATAGTAACATTATTAGTAGTAGTGGTGGTAGGTAGTAGTATAGGTAAAAAAGTATCAACAGAGGTCTTCATGGTGGTAATCAATACTCAATACCTGCCTAACTCTACCTGTACACCGAAATATAGTCACTCGCTTGACTAAATACTTAACAACACAAAGCACTTCAATTTGACACTTATAACCTACTCCCCCAAGGCACAGATTCCCTTGCCGAAGCCCATATTGAGAATTGTATTTAGTAGTTGAATGCAAGGAATGACTTTGAGCCTTGAAATAAGGTACTGTAAAGGTCATACTTGATCGATGTTATTTCTTGCCCCTCTTCCCTTGCGGAATGAGGGTTGTCCATCTCAGAATCTAGTGTGTGTGTGTGTCGTAATAAAGAATGAATGATTCTCTATTAGTGAACAGGTAATTTGATAGACCTTGAGAGACAGGATAGACAGACAAATAAACAGACGTACAAAAGTAGAAGCAAACAAACAGAAAAACAAAAAAAAACTGTACATAGATTTAGCCACTTCAATATAATTCATGTGTAAGTTTTTCAACTTCCAATAATGTACCCTTGCGTAATACAAGAACGTTCACGTGTAAGTACGATATATAGATGATTAGATCAATATGTGTGGTGTGTGTATGTGTATGTGTGTGTGTATGTGTATGTGTGTGCGTGTGTATGTGTGTGTGTGTGTGTGTGTGTGTGTGTGTGTGTGTGTGTGTGTGAAGGCGATTCTCATATCAGTTAACCTTGAGCGAGTGTAGGAAGCAGACCTTTGTGTTTGACGTGGTGAGAGAGAGAGAGAGAGAGAGAGGATGAATGAATTATTACAGTACATACACTTGGTCTCCCTCGTTAAATAATTAAGCAAAGATTCTGAGAAGGACTTAAGTAGCAGAAAAGTTATAAAAGTCTCAAGAAAACTTAATTGTGACTCGAAACTGAAAACGAGACTGAACCTTTTAACAGTTGAAAAAAAAATAGAACAAACGTGAGACTTTGCTTGTTCAACTGTTATCCGGGAATGAATGGCCTATCAGAGAGAGACAGGGAGAGAGTAGGGTGTGGTGATCATTTGTTGGACGCTGTTGACAGGTGGAGGGAAGGAGGGAGAGAGGAAGAAGAATAAGAGGGAAGAACAGGGGATAGAGGAAGGAAAAGGGAAGGAGGAGGAAGGGAATCAATACAGATTTTGGTGAGGAATGTTGTTTTTGTGAGTGTTTGTGTGCGTGTGTTGTGTGTATGTTTGTATGTATGTATGTATGTATGTATGTATGTTATGTATGTATGTATGTATGTATGTATGTATGTATGTATGTATGTATGTATGTATGTATGTATAAGTTAGGATAATTATTACGACTTCCAATTACGTATATGTATGTATGTACGTACAGTTTACATTATTACAATATAACATGAAAAAATAGAGTGCATGGGAAATATGTATAAATCATGTATAATGTATGCATGATCAGTATGCGCAAACTTGGGGGCTTATGCTTAATTGTACACTAAATACAGCACGTAAATTATTCTGTTTTTGGGGAGTATGTGCGATTGAGGTGGTTGGTAGCCTCGTTAACAAGGTTGTAATGGGTTATATCGTACGTCAGGCAGCACCGCGTGGCCCAAAGTGTTGTACTGCGTCTTGGTGGTGGTGTTGTAATTACCTCCACTTGCACACTGAACCTCGTGAAGCACTGCACTCACCTGGCATGAGAGAGGAAAGATGAGAGAGAGAGAAGAGGAGAGAGAGAGAGAGAGAGAGAGAGAGAGAGAGAGAGAGCTAATTTTGTACTGAATTAGGAGAAAAAAATGTGTATTACCGTGTGTTTTTGTTTTGTGAATTTTTGCGTGTGTGTGTGTTTTGGTGTGCGTGTGTGTGTGTGTTCAACGACTGGTATTCCTCGTCTAACGTTCTTGCCCCCCCCAAAAAAAAAATTAAACCATCGATTGTTGAGAAAAAAAGAGGAACAGAAGAATGAATAAAAAATAAGTATAAGAAAGACATGATAAATAAGTGTATAAGACTTATAAATAAGCCCAAATAGTGTCCTTTAATCTCGTGTCCCTCGGTTTGTAGTCCGGCAAGGCACTTGATTATCCCTTGAGACCCAGAACGTAATTTCCAGTGTAATTTGGGTACCATTAGACTACTTTTAGTGCATATAAGCAATATTTTATAGCTATGACCTGTTTAGTATCCTTGTCCACTAGCTAATTTGGTATATTCATCACTTTTTGTAATTTTATGGCTAACAACAGACGATTTTTATATAGCAAAGGAAAGATCTGGGCGCGAAAGGGGGTTAAAAGTCCGTGGGATAGTGGCTGTGACAGTAACTATAGCGCGAAGGGGTTAACAGTCGTGTATCTGTCTGTGACGTATACTATAGCAGACAATAACAGTTTCTTTGTGACAGTATACTATAGCAGACAATAACAGTTTCTTTGTGACAGTATACTATAGCAGACAATAACAGTTTCTTTGTGACAGTATACTATAGCAGACAATAACAGTTTCTTTGTGACAGTATACTATAGCAGACAATAACAGTTTCTTTGTGACAGTATACTATGCGACAATACGTTTCTTTGGACAGTATACTAAGCAGACAATAACTTTCTTTGTGACAGTATACTATAGCAGACAATAACAGTTTCTTTGTGACAGTATACTATAGCAGACAATAACAGTTTCTTTGGTACAGTAACAATAACTGTTTAAACTCTCTCTCGCGCAAATGTTGGTTTCAATTTGCAAGCGTTGAAAGCTTGGAAACTTCTTTTTGTCTCTTGTTAGAAAAAATATATTTGAAAAGTTTAGATTTTCATTTATATGTTTTCACTCTGCACCTTTTTTTTCTTCCCTTTTTCGGCCTTTTTTTTTTTTTTTTTTTTTTTTTTTTTTTTTTTTTTTTTTTTTTTTTTTTTTTTTTAATTTTTACTGTAATATTGAGTTCACAGATTGCCGTGTCTGCTATCTGTTTTTTTTTGCTTTCTTCTATTTTTTTTTTTCCTCTCCCTCTTTTTTTTTTTTTTTTCTCTCTCTCTTCTCTCTCTACTCTCTCTCTCTTCTCCTCTCCTCTCTCTCTCTCTCTTCTCTCTCCTCTCTCTCTCTCTCTCTCTCTCTCTCTCTCTCTCTCTCTCTCTCTCTCTCTCTCTTCTCTCTCGAACTTTTGAACTCTTCTATGGCATTGTCAGATTGTTTACACACACACGCTCTCTTGAGGCCCACACTGTCCCATGTACCAAGTGTCAGACAAGAGACAGATAGACGTGTTGCCTCTGGTTTACCGTGAAGAACTGTCTCGTGGGAATATTAACTGTCCTTGTCTCTCTCTCTCTCTCTCTCTCTCTCTCTCTCTCTCTCTCTCTCTCGTCTCTTCTCTCTCTCTCTCTCTCTCTCCTCTCCCTCGCTCTCTCTCTCTCTCGTCTCTTTCTCACTCATCTCTCTCATCTCTCTGTCCTCTCTCACTCTCTCAACTCTCTCTCTCTCTCTCTCTCTCCTCTCTCTCCTCTCTCTCTCTCTCTTTCTCTCTCTCTCTCTCTCTCTCTCCTTCTCTCCCTCTCTCTCTCTCGTCTCTCATCTCTTCTCTCTCGCTCTCTCTCTTCTCTCTCCATTTTTTATCTCTATTTTTCGTTAATATTCGCGGTTCATTTATTGTTTCCCCGATATATATTTTTTTCCCTTTTGGGTCTCTCTCTCTCTCTCTCTCCTTCTCTCGTCTCTATCCTTCGTCTATCGTCATTCTCTCATTCTTCTCTGTCTCTCTCTCTCTCTCTCTCTCTCTTCTCTCTCTCTCTCTCTCTCTCTCTCTCTCTCTCTCTCTCTCTCTTCTCTCTCTCTCTCTCTCTCTCTCTCTCATCTCTCTCCTCTCCTCTCTCTCTCTCTCAAGGAAACACAATTCACAACACTGTACATATGTCGTAACATCTCTAAACGTGTCGGATGTCGATAGTGAGGTGTTGCTTGCGTTCCTTTCAGTGACTGCCTGAGAGGGTGATTCCTAGACACGACCAAACATTTGTAACGTTAAGGTTTTTTCCAATAAGTACCCGGCGTTTCTGTTTCAAGCTGTCGATATTTTAAGTTACTTCTTCAGATTACATGGAGCGGAAATTTTTACATGTGTTTTTTACCTTGCCTTTTATTATTTTTGTTGTTTTTTCTTCTTCGGGAATTGGGGAAAAAATATGTCAGGCAACGTTCTATTGATGGCGTTGTTTTCTTGACTTCCTTTCCTCGTTGTGTTTCTTTTTAATGTTGTTTTATATTTGCTGCCTCCAACCCGCCACAGACTTTTTATCTTGTTTTTAATGACCCTGCGTGCACTTTCTCCCATTAACGTCCCTTTCTTATTTTTACTCGGGTTTAAACAATAATCTAAACCGGTCTTGAACGTACCACTGTAATTTTAACTTATTTTCATACTATGCGGATTTTTTCTCTCGTTTTTTTTATTTCATTTATTTCTTTTTCAAGCGATTTATATTTTTTGACCTTAAGAAATGCGACAACTTTGTTTGAGTCGAGTGGAAATGTTTTATTCATCCAATTATGTATATCATTCTCTAGTCTTCTTTTTTCTATCTTCTTCGCTCTTCTTCTTCTTCTTCTTCCTCCTCCTCCTCCTCCTCCTCCTCCTCCTCCTCCTCCTCCTCCTCCTCCTCCTCCTCCTCCTCCTCCTCGATGCTTGGGGACAAGAGTCTTCTGGGACATTCTGCCTCGTATACCATCAAAGGCTTCTTGGAAACGTAGATAAATTACGTTCCGAAATATTTTATGAATTTATGTGTGTGTGTGTGGTGTGTGTGTGTGTGTGTGTGTTGTGTGTGTGTGTCGTGAAAAAGTGTCCTGAAATTAATGAAATAAGTAATAAATAAAAAAACACGCCTTCAACAGCTTTAGTGACTCGAGTGAAAAGTTCTTCGAAAAATATATAAAAAAAAACTGGAAGTGAAATTGAAAAAGTGATTAGAAAAAAATAAGAAAAATGTGAGTGAAAAAATGATGAAAAATCCACCGGTTGGCAGATGAAAAAGTTTATGGCATCATAAGATTAAACTTTGGTGTTAGAATGAATCCACATGAAGAAAAACTATGAGAGACTAAACAACCATCAATACCGCACAATATCGTCCACCCTACACCTCTAAACCCTTCCAAACCTATATATTCAAGGCACCATGAAATATACCTCCGCAACGGCACCTTCAAGGACAGCAAACACCCCGGGGGAAACCAAGACCTTCCTAATAGAAAAGTGACTCAACTAAGGAAAGGAAAATTGTTTGGCAGACGTCCAGAAGCGGCCACGGACCATCCAAACACCTATTAAAGGATCTAGGAAGCTTATAAAAGACAGTTCACGTCTTTTGACAGACTTATACGGCCTGTGAAGCTTAAGAGAGGTGTCAGAGAAGCCTTATCACATTGTAGAATAGATCAAGAACCTCAGGAATCTTCTAAAGGACACTTATCGGCTTTTGACAGACTGATACGGCCTGTGAAGCTTAAAAAAAGTGTCACAGAAGCCTTGTCACATTGTAGAATAGATCAAGAGCCTCCGGTGTGTGGTATGAAGCCTAACCACACTAGAGAATAGGTCTTAGAAGCCTCAGGTGTGTGGTATGAAGCCGTACCACACTGGAGAATAGATCTTAAAAGCCTCAGGTGTGTGGTATGAAGCCTAACCACACTAGAGAATAGGTCTTAGAAGCCTCAGGTGTGTGGTATGAAGCCTAACCACACTGGAGAATAGATCTTAGAAGCCTCAGGTGTGTGATATGAAGGTAGACAGCCCACGGAGGACCTCGGAACTAAGTAAAAGTAAGAGTGGCGCGAACCTCATGCAAGGAAAACGTCACCGCAGTATACCCCGCCAGGACCCTTTGCCGCCCGAGGGAAGACGACGGCGGTCCAAGAGTCTTCATGGCATCTATGGGGAGGACGGGAGTGACGGTAGGGCGGGACGGGACGGCGGGCTATCCATGACTAACAACGCCATGAAACAAGCCTTGGTCAGCACTCATGGCGGAGCGGGAAGGAGGAGGTGAGTAATGAGTGTGTTGATTCATGCCTGTGTTTGGAGGTTGATGGGTTAAGTGACTGTAGAATGAGTGGTATTCATAGCGATGTTGTGAAAATGGAATCGCCAGCAACAAAAATCAAGCAAAAATTGGTTGTAGTATAGTAGTAGTAGATAGTGGTGATGGTGTTTGTAGAAATTATAGTAGTAGTAGTAGTAGTAGTAGTAGTAGTACAGAAGTAGTAGTAGTAGCAGTAGTAGTAGTAGTACAGAAGTAGTAGTAGTAGCAGTAGTAGTAGTAGTACAGAAGTAGTAGTAGTAGCAGTAGTAGTAGTAGTACAGAAGTAGTAGTAGTAGCAGTAGTAGTAGTAGAAGTAGATGTTGTTGTTTTTTACCGATTTTGTTCCTATTATGAAAAGTTGGATCGTGAGGTGGAATAATTTTAGTTGTACCCCCACACACACACACACACACACACACATACACACACACACACACACACACACACACACACACACACACATACCACACAGGGTACTCCGTAGTGTAGAGGTAGCACGCTCGGTTCACAACCGAGAATCCCGGGTTCGATCCCCGGGCGGAGCGGAGACAGATGGGCTGTTTCCTTAAACCCGAGCCCCTGTCCCCCCCAGCAGTGAATGGTACCGGGTGTTTTGCCGGGGTTTGTGACCCGCCTCCCGGGGTGGTGGCTTCGGGCCCCACTAAGAACTAAGATGAATGATAAGAATGTTGATATGGAGACGGGGCCATACGAGTGTAGCTCAGGCCCTGTAAAAAAACAACTAGATGAATACACACACACACACACACCACACACACACACACACACACCACACCCCCACACCCCACACACCACCACACACACACACACACACACACACCGGCACGGCTGTTGTTGTTGTAAAGTTAAATAATAATGTTTTGTAAATAGTATAGTGATAAAACAACTCAAAATAATAATACTAATTCACGGTGTATGCACAAGAAAGAATAGATAGTTTGCACAGTATTGTATAAAACATTTCATCATCCCAGCAGACCAAGGCACGGCACGGGCATGGACGTGAATTATCCAAGTGTCCATTGTGCTCTCGGCGCGTTTATTAAATTTACTCTGCAAGCGCTTATAAAAAAATTACTTTGCACATAAACTGGAGCGTCATGACCTACAGACAGACAGACAGACAGACATACACGCGCCTTTGTTTTACTTGAATTCATATATTTACAAAGACAGTTGCTCCAAAACAGTCCAATCTCACCTTCTAACTAAAAATATCCCGCTTTTATGTACGCAATTCTGGTGCAATATTTTTCTCTCTTTTTAGCAGTTTTCTGTCAGTACTTGAGATCTGCGAGTGCGTCGTTGTCCCACGTGAAAATCAGAGCTGGTTTGCACTCCAATAATTAGATGATACTGCCAAGAAAAATAATAATTACATGATAATTAATAAAAAAGGAAAAATTGCTGCGTTAAGTTTTTTGCCACAGTTCATCTGTCTTCGTGGCATCATAAACATCTCTGCATTAGAATTTTAATCTATGTTAATGTGAACATAAAAGTATTTAAGTATTGAATAGAATCATGATATTGTCTTTTAATCTTTATTCACATAACGTTTTAGATCCATAAAACACAAAAATATACATTAAACTGTAGACTTTCGAATAGTTGAGTATTCTCGTCACCCTCTTAAAGATACAATCAGCTTAGGTTGTAGAAAATGTTGTGGAAATTACACACGCGGGAAAAGTGACAGATTAAAACTCATCACTGGGGAAGAAATTATATTAGGAGACTAGAATATATTTTGGTATGGAAAGTAAGGACAATTAAAGACGAGGTTTGTCTGAAATGGAAGGGAGGGAGGCGAGGCAATGGAAATGAGTGTGTCATTCCCTCCCTTTATTATCCCTGGCTTCCTCCTCCTCCTCCTCCCCATCCCCCACCCAATCCACTTCCTCCTCCTCCACTTCCCTCCTCCTCCTCCTCCTCCTTCTCCTCCTCCTCCTCCTCCTCCTCCCCTCCTCCTCCTCCTCCTCCTCCTTGAGCGAAATGAGGCACCAAGTGTAAATTGGTTTGTTAAATTTCCTGCTTGGCGTCTTGCCCAGTCCTCCTCCTCGCTCTCTTTTATTGCCACTTCGTCTCCTAATGCCTCCTCTTCCTCCTCATTTGCTTCCTAATTCTGTCTTGCGTGGCGTCCTGTTCGTCTTTTTTTATTCATTTCATTTTTCCTGCTTTCTATGTGTTATTTTCTCTCATTTTTGTGTCCTATTTCAGAAGGTAAATGTTGTTCTTTCTCTTTCTCTTTCTCTTCCTCTTCCTCTTCCTCTTCCTCCTCCTAAGAAGTAACACAAAAAATCCTTCCGCTTCTTAATGAAAAGGACTTCATCTCTACGTTATATTTTGTCCACCATTCTCTTCCATTCCCCAAATTATGTTTCCTCTCACCACAATTTTTTGTTAAATTCACCGTTCGCCTGATTTTATTATTATTATTTTTTTTTTTTCATTCTTATTTTTTTTCTGAAGGTTTTATGGTTGTCGTGATTATTCTCATTTTCAATCAAGCTTATTTTTTTCTGATTCTCTTCTTTTCATTTTCTTATTCCTCCTCCTCCTCCAAGTTTTCTTCTTCATTTAATTCCTTCCTTTCTCAGTCCTTCTTCGCGTCTCAGGAACGACCAACCTTGAGCTGAAGCCCAACAAGATATATAATTCATCTTTTTTTCTCTCTCGTCTCGCTTGAGGACTTTACTCAGGAAGGAGGAAGCGAGGACAGCAGCGGGGGCAAAGAAGTATCTAGTCTCTCCCTGTCACCAAGCTTTTTCTTCACCACCATTCCTTAATCATGTCTCCCCTCGTCTTGCATCCTTATCTCTAAACCTTTTATATCCTCTTCCCATTTCCCCTCTTCCCCATTTCCCCTCTTCCACATTTCCCCTCTTCCACATTTCCCCTCTTCCACATTTCCCCTCTTCCACATTTCCCCTCTTCCACATTTACCCTCTTCCACATTTCCCCCCTTCCACATTTCTCCTCTTCATCACTTCCCCTCTTCATCATTTCCCCTCTTCCACATTTCCCCTCTTCCACATTTCCCCTCTTCCCCATTTCCCCTCTTCCACATTTCCCCTCTTCATCATTTCCCCTCTTCCCCATTTCCCCTCTTCCACATTTCCCCTCTCCCTCGCGTGTAATGGAATTCGTGACTTGGTAACCCTGCGAAACTCTGCCCAAACTTTATCTCTCATTACGACACACCACTGTTCCTTCCCTCTTCCTACTGACACACACCTTCAACTT
>JACEEZ010018770.1:55000-67500 GCA_016584305.1 Chionoecetes opilio
GTATGCCAGGGAAACATAAACGTACCACCTCTACAAACCACTCAAGTTCTCGCGACATGCAGTACAGAGGGTGTTTATAAGTCAATACAACATAACGGGGTGGACATTGTGAAGACGTAAGGTAAATAGAAAACAGATGGAAGTGAATGAAGGACGAGGCGTAGATGAACCAATCAATTAATCAAAGCAAAGAGAGAAAGATAGAGTGGGTAAGTGTGGACAGGGAGAAGAATAGATGTGGGAGAGAAGAGGACGAGGCATATGTAAAAAGGAGGAATGAAAAAAGGAATAGGATGCAGGTGATAGGGATGAAGAAAAGGAGCAGATGAGGAAAGAGAAGGAATTAGAAAAGGAATAGAACCATAGACCACTGTATACCTGGACTGCACACGCGACAATGTTTTGAATTGCGGGGCTGCATAGGGGCCTGCGCGGCGCCCGACAAAGAGATATAGTGGTCTATGAACTATCATATAGACTGGTTTATCAGTATATATGATATACTGTAGTCTTCGTAAATGTTTGTTCTATAATATTATCAAATAAAAAACAGTAAAACACGCTAAAGAAATGCCATTACGAGACTATGAAGAAATGTGCATGAAATTAATATTCACTTAACTCTTCGCCATTTAAAACTTTGCTAGTCAACTTTTATCATGAAGGGTATCAATAGAAGCGCAATTTTATTAGTTTTCCATTGCTATATTTCGTTATCTGATAAATTAATTAGAACCATGCATATATTAGCGTTAAATAAATAAATAAAATCATCACTGGTAATTTTCCCGATTGTTGATGTTATTTATTTACTTATATATTTTGTTTTCTGATAAATGAATTAGCACCATGTATAAATTAGCGTTAACTAAATAAATAACCTAATCAATCGGGAAAATTACCCGATTGATGATTCTATTTATTTATTTAACGCTAATTTATGCATGGTTCTAATTAATTTATCAGATAACGAAATATAGCAATGGAAAGCTAATAAAATTGTGCTTCTATTGATACCCTTCATGATAAAAGTTGACTCGCAAAGTTTTAAATGACGTTTCGTCATTTAAAAGTGAATATTAAGTTCATGCATATTTCTTCAGAGTCTCGTAATGGCATTTCTTTAGCGTGCTTTACTGTTTTTTATTTGATAATATTATAGAACAAACATTTACGAAGATTACAGTATATCATATATACTGATAAACCAGTCTATACGATGCGTATATATATATTATGAATCCGAGCGGCCCTCCGACTTCAGGGCAAGTTCAGGCCCATGTGCAACAGGCCGATATTCCGTGCGCAGTCCAGCAGTCCAGGTATACAGTGATCTATGAATAGGATACATGATAGGGATGAAGAAAAAGATTAGATGAGGAAAATAAGAAAGGAGAAGGAATCAACAGAACAAAAAGCATAAAGCAGTGGAAACAATATAGCTCGCAGCACTAATATGTCCAATTAAACTCCCACAGGAAAACTTACGAAATGATGAACAGGTTAATTAGGTTTTCTAAGCTGACTAATAACCTGAAAACCAACTTTGGCTCATATTTGGTCATAATATTGTTTCATTTTCGCCAAACCTGACCCACTTTCTACCTTTCTTCTGTCCTTCCTCCTCCTCCTCCTCCTCCCCCCCTCCTCTTCCTCCTCCTCCTCCTCCTCCTCCTCCTCCTCCTCCCCCCCCCCCCTCTTCCTCCTCCTCCTCCTCCTCCTCCTCCTCCTCCTCCTCCTCCTCCTCCTCCTCCTCCTCCTCCTCCTCCTCCTAAGCAAATATGATGTTGGGCTTTATTAAACGTAACTTTGAACATAAAACTCCGAAAGTAATGACACAATTATACACGTCCTTGGTTAGGCCGCACTTGGAATATGCCGTTCAATTCTGGTCGCCCTGTTTCGTAAAAGATCAAGCCAAATTAGAATCAGTGCAAAGAAGAGCAACCAAACAAATTCCATCTCTGCGAAATTCATCTTATGAAGAGAGACTGCGGAAACTTAATATGTTTTCCTTAAAGGATCGTAGAATCCGTGGGGACTTGATAGAAACCTTTAAGATCCTAAAAGGTTTTGATGTCATTAATCAAGAGGACCTATTCGAGCTTTCAACTCAAGTGACAACAAGAAATAATGGTTTAAAACTAAACGGTCAACGTTGCATCACCGATCTCCGTAAAAATTATTTCAATGTTAGAGTCGTTGATCGATGGAACAAGTTACCAGCAAATGTTGTCGGAGCCAACACAATAACTACATTCAAAAAACAGACTTGACGCGCACTGTAAAGTAAATGGGTATTGATAGTGCGAATTCGTATCTAGTCCCCCGTATCGATTAGTTGTAGTGGTAGTGGTAGTTGTAGTTAGTATTTTTCATATCCTATCAGTCTGCACTATGAAACTTCCATGTTCCTATCCTCTTTAGGGACATGGTATCATTTTCCAACTGTTTTCTTACAAGTAGTTGATAGTTAGTAGTATGTAGTTCAGCAGATACCCTCGCTATGGACCAATAGGTCTCCTGGTGTCTGTTACTCCTATGTAATCCTATGTAATCCTCCTCCTTCTCCCCCCCCTCCTCCTCCTCCTCCTCCTCCTCCTCCTCCTCCTAACTACAGGATTTTGTGGTTTTGGAGCTTTGATTATTTTTATTATTGGATAGTTTCGGGGTAGTTCCTTATATTATTATGCAAGGGTTAGTTTCAGGGCTAATAATAAGTTGTACTCTTAATTGCATTTGCTTGGTATTGAAAATTATTGGAGGATGGACATTTTTAGAACGTAGTTGTGAACGTGATATCTCTCTCTCTCTCTCTCTCTCTCTCTCTCTCTCTCTCTCTCTCTCTCTCCTCTCTCTCTCCTCTCTCTCTCTCTCTCTCTCTCTCTCTCTCTCTCTCCTCTCTCTCTCTCTCTCTCTCTCTCTCTCTCTCTCTCTCTCTCCTCTCCCACCCCCCACCCACCCACCCACCCACCCACCCACCCACCCACCCACCCACACACACACACACACACACACACACACACACACACACACACACACACACACACACACACACCACACACACACACACACACACACACACACACACACACTCTGTCCATCCATCACCATTCACCATCGCATCATTTCACCTCCATTATTGTCACCCTGCTGTATAGTTTGCTCCTCCGCCCTGCACTCTATCAAGGCACACACACGCCCTCACCCTACGTAGTTCACTTGCTATTGATCGGCCAGCGACATGTATTAATATTTCATAATGGGTGTTGGTGCGCAAACTCTGTCCCCTTGCTCGATTTTTTTTTTCTTGCATGTTTTATCTCTCTGTTTCAATGTGTTTACGAGTTGGTGTGTGCTTCTTCTCTGCTTCTCTATTTGTATTTATCTTTCAACTATTGAGTCACTCTTTGTATGTGTTTGTTTTCTTATCGTTGTGCAAATTCTGTTCCCTTCTTCGATTTATCTTTTTTTGTGGCGTGTTTTCTCTCTCTGTTTCAATGTGTTTACGAGTTTGTGTGTGTTTCTTCTCTACTTCTCTCTTTTTCTTTTTCTTTCAAATATTGAGTCACTCTTTGTATGTGTTTTTCTTCTAATCGTTATGTTAAATCTTTCTACTTCCTCTGTCTATTCCTCTATTCTATTCTACCTCTGTCTATTCCTCTGTCTATTCCTCTATTCTATTCTACCTCTGTCTATTCTACCTCTGTCTATTCCTCTGTCTATTCCTCTATTCTACTCTACCTCTGTCTATTCCTCTATCTATTCCTCTATTCTATTCTACCTCTGTCTATTCCTCTGTCTATTCTACCTCTGTCTATTCCTCTGTCTATTCCTCTATTCTATTCTACCTCTGTCTATTCCTCTACAACCTCTCTGTCCTCCATTCCAACTCGTCACCACTGTCGCGTAAATGGCACCACTGTATACGTGCATAAGATTCAACACACATCTATCTGCTCACAGATTTTCCCATTTTTTCTAGTTGATGAGACAGTTAACATCTTTAATAACGCATACCATAACTTAATTACTGAAGAGGATTAGGAACAAAGTGCGTAGCTTCATTTTTATTACTTTTATGTATGTGACTTTTCTTTGTTTTTTTATATTATTATTAATTGTCTAGTTTAAATTCTGTTTTGAGAGAGAAGAATATTTTACGTCACCTAACAACAACGACAACAACAACAACAACAACAACAACAACAACAACAACAACAACAAAGAGATAATTGCATTCGAAACCAAGTACAGTTTTTTTCTTTGACTTTTCTTATTTTTAGGCAGCCAGGGCGGTATTTTCTCTTATATTTAGCTTTTCCCCCTTGCTCCCATTAGTGTTAATTATAAGCGTCGTACATTAACCTGTATATCGCCATTAGCTGCGACGTCATTATCATTAACTTGTTATTTCTACGAGGTCGCTGGTTAAGGGTAGCTATTATGCAATACGACGTAGATTGGAGTGTGGGAGTGGATAGTGTAGGTGGTGGGTAGTGTGCTGGGGGTAGGGAAGGGCCGTGGGTGGGGGATGGTTGGGAGGGCAGTGGGTTGGGGGCGTTGGGTAGGGAAGGGCAGTGGGTGGGGGGAGGGGTCATAGGGTTGGTAGTCAAGGCATGAAGGGTAATTACGTAATAGCCTAAACTTATATAGGTGGATTTAACACAATGACCCCTGAATGCTTGAGTCTCCCTTAAAAGCCTGAGGATCTTTTATAAATCGTCAGTTTTCTCTTAATTCCACCTCTGACGCACCATGCAACTATATGACTGGCTGACTGTGTACCATGATATTTGTAGTAGCAACTGTGTGTGTGTGTGTGTGTGTGTGTGTGTATGTGTGTGACCTTAGCGTGAGGTCATGTCGTGCGTCAGTCTCTTAATAACCACCTCTTGGGACGGCCCATTACCTGACCGCATTACTTGAAGGAGGGGAGGAAGGCAGCGACCGCAGAGGCGCGTGGAGGGGAAGTGGAAGGGAACAGACCACTTAGAAGCAGACATGGAAGGGGAAGTGGAAGGAACAGAAAGGGAAGTGGAAGGAACAGAAAGGGAAGTGGAAGGGGACAGACCACTTAGGAGCAGACATGGAAGGGGAAGTGGAAGGAACAGAAAGGGAAGTGGAAGGAACAGAAAGGGAAGTGGAAGGGGACAGACCACTTAGGAGCAGACATGGAAGGGGAAGTGGAAGGAGACTATAATATTAATATAAACTGTATAATATTATTTATTACTAGTGTATATTATCCTGTAAATTAGTCTAAATAACTTACTAACTATCATCGCCTGTTTATGTCAGTATTTGTTTAGTATTTATATACCTTGTGTTTATTTATTATTTTTTCTGTGTGTTTTCCCTCTCTCTCCACACCTTGGCCCAAAAAGCGTTTGCTTGTAAAGGGCTGTTTGCAACCCCATATCCTGTTGCAATCATTATAAAATATTGTAAAATGGCAAACATATTAAAGTGTTAAAGTGTTAAAGACAGACCACTTAGCAAGAGATGGAAGAGGAAGGGTAGCTGAAGGATGGAAGAGAAGAGAAACCGAGCGAAGAAGATTTGTGGTATTTTAAGTTAAAGCACCAAAAAAATTCAAAGTTTTCTTTTTTGTGTGTGAATTTTACTAGATACAGATTTCAGAAACGTTTCTTCTTCAGTATCATTTAAGTGTTATCTGTACACAAACTAAATAAACTAACAAAATTGCATTAATACGATTTATGATAGTTTACTTCAGCATATCATCCAATTTTACTGCTACATGATTTTTTTTTTCTGTGTCCTATATCTTGGTACTTTTTATATTTTCAGTGAGCGACAAATCGTTTTATTTCAACTCCTCGAGCCGTTTTTTTCGAATTGTAAATAAAAGACCTCGAATCCACCTCAATCGCAATGTGTCTCCTGCAGGCGTCCGTCCTTCCGTCTGTTCTTCTGTCCGTCTTCCGTCCTTCCGTCCTTCCGTCCTGCCGTCCATTTAATATTGGAGTGGATAATGGCTTGAACCACTTAAGTTTAAAGACATCCAGGAAAGACCCTCCGTTTACTCTCTCTCTCTCTCCTCTCTCTCTCTCTCTCTCTCTCTCTCTCTCTCTCTCTCTCCTCTCTCTCTCTCTCTCTCTCTCTCTCTCTCTCTCCTCTCTCTCTCTCTCTCTCTCAATCTCTCATCTCTCTCTCTCTCTCTCTCTCTCTCTCTCTCTCTCTCTCTCTCTCTCTCTCTCTCTCTCCTCTCTCTCTCTCTCTCTCTCTCTCTCTCTCTCTCTCTCTCTCTCTCTCTCTCTCTCTCTCGGTGGGGGGGAGAAGGATCAGAGAGAAAAAGCTTTGTATTTAGACATGAATAATATTATCTAAGTGTTGATTTGCACAAGCATGAACAAGTGGAATTAGAGGTGAAGTGAAGGAAGAGGAGGAAGACGGAAGGAAGGAAAGGAGGGAGGTAATGGAAGAGGCAAGAGGAGGAAGATTTAGAATGAGGAAAATAGGCGAAAAGGAAGATTAAAATGACAATAGTGGAGAAAAACGAGAAAAGAGAAGTAGGAAAGAGGATAGAAATATATAGAAACGAAAAGTGGAAGATGAAAATGCAATAAATGGGAGAGGAGAAAAGGAAAAAAACATGAGAAGTACAAGAAGAGCAATGGGGAAATAGCAAAATATATACTCATAAGTAATATTAAAAGAAGAACAAAATGTCGAAGTCCACTGGAAGAAGACAAGAAACAAGGTAAAAAAAGGGATGAGACAGAGACGTGATAGAGGTAAGCATAGGAACATAAGAAAATAAGGAAGCTACAAGAGGCCGCGAGACACCGTACACGTTTTTGAGTAGTTCCCTTTACCCTATTTGAACATTATCCCTATTTATTGTTTTCACTCCATTGAATGTTGTCTAGCCTCTTAAACTCCCTATGACTCGCACTAACTACCTAACGATGAGTCATTCCAATCATTACCACCCTATTTGTGAACTAAGTTTTCCCTATTTATGTTTCATCTACGTTTCTCAGTTGATCGTTAGTTCTTGTTAGCAGATGGCGATAATAGCGTAGGTACTTAAGCGTGACTCCTAAAGTTGGACCAACGGTGATAACCCCCGGACACATACTTCATTCCTAAATAACCTACTCTTCCCCTATTTCCAGCTGTCTTAGTATATTTCCACCTTGCCATATTTATCTTCTCTCTCCTTCCTTCTATTCTCAGCTTTCCCTGGTTTTAAACCTCCTCTCTTCCTCCTCTCTATTCCCTCTTTCCCTATGTTTTCTAGCCCTCTTTCACTCTCCTTTCTCTACATTGAAGACGAATTAACGTATACCAAAAACGTGTATCTCTTAGCACGAAAAGAAAAAGTTCGTCTCATCTACGAGTTTTCTCTATTACTCTCTCCTCTCTCTCTCTCTCCTCTCTCTCTCTCTCTCTCTCTCTCTCTCTCTCTCCTCTCTCTCTCTCTCTCTCCTCTCTCTCTCTCTCTCTCTCTCTCTCTCTCTCTCTCTCTCTCTCTCTCTCTCTCTCTCTCTCTCTCTCTCTTCTCTCTCTCTCTCTCTCTCTCTCTCTCTCTCTCTCTCTCTCTCTCTCTCTCTCTCTCTCTCTCTCTCTCTCTCTCTCTCTCTTCTCCTCTCTCTCTCTCTCTCTCCTCCTCTCTCTCTCTCTCTCTCTCTCTCTCTCTCTCTCTCTCTCTCTCTCTCTCTCTCTCTCATGGGTAAAGCGTGATACAGCCAGGGAAGGTTTCGTATAATTGCCTTGGGACTGACGAAGAAGAAAAAAGGAAGTTGTAGGAAAGTTGGTGGTGATCGCACGTGTATTTATCGACAGGGAGGAGCTTTAAATCTTGGTGTCGCTTGAGCATCATAAAAGGATGCTGTGTAGGTGCTGCTGATAAAATATACGCCATTCATTGTTATTAAGTCACTGAATAAAAAATGGTGCACTTCCAAATAAAGAAAAACTGTTGGAGACTAAAATGAAGATATGTTTCAGGGTATGTTTTTTTTCTTTTTTTCTCTCGCTTCATCTTGAATAAAATAGGAAACATAAACCTTCTGTAAATACGAGAAGGCAATTTCCATTTTCCAGTTATAGCCAAGAAGAGTTAGTGACATGTACCATTGTAGTAAACTATGTAAATATACATGGGAGGAATATCTAAGGGGAAGGGTACTCGTGTTATAAGAAGAAACAGACAGACAGACAGACAGAGCCAAGAAACGTAGGATGATGAAAAAGGAGAGTCGAAAAAAGAGGGAACGGAGACTCGAGAGAAAGAGGAAGATATTTAAGGAAGACAGAAGAGGAGAGAAGTGTTGAAAGGCGCGGAAGGAAGAGACAGTAAGAATATGGAGGGACGGGAGGGAGAGGGAGGGAGAAAGAGAGGAGCATGTTTCAAGGGTGTGAGAAGGAGTCTTACATTATGAGTGTGATCGATGCGGCAGGAAAGTGGCAGGTGGTGGTGGTGGTGGTGGTGGTGGCGGTGGTGGTGGTGGTGGGCATGGTGGTGGGTATGGTGGTGGTGTGGTGGTGGTGGTGGTGATGGTGATGGTGGCGGTGGTGGTGGTGGTGGTGGTGGTGGTGGCGGTGGTGGTGGTGGTGGGCATGGTGGTGGGTATGGTGGTGGTGGTGGTGGTGGTGGTAGTGGTGGTGGTGGTGGTGGTGGTGGTGGTGCTGGTGGTGGCGTGCAAATCAGCTGGATTGTCGGATAGATTAATCGATGGAATATTTTAACACTTCAGAATAAACTTGTATTTGTGATGGCATTTAGTAACGGTGGAAGGTAAGAGGATTTCTTGCCTTATTAGATGATGAAATGGCTCAATCAAATAGGTTTTTTTTGGTCCATTGTCCAAAAAGAGCATTGAATTATCCCTAAATATTAATTGAACAGGTGGTAGACTGCCTTTCAGCTTAGTAGGCAGAAACTATATGCATAAACTCTAAGTAGGTTTAGAAATATCATTCATAAATCACAAAGAGATTCAAAATGTGTATAAAGGTTCTTAGATACTTCACATATTGTTAAAGAAAGAATAGAGTCAAATCACCTTAGTTTTCAAAAATACTTAAGCCACAATTCAAACTTTTTCGTGGTGTATTTAAGAATGAAGTAATGTCCATCATACAAGATACAATTAGATACATCATACACTCGGATACACCCCTACCCTCCCTCCTTTAGCAGGCTCATTCAGATGTAAGTAAGTATAGACCCTTTTTTCTTTCTTTCACTGACGCGTGTTCCATATAGGATCCATTGAGTGCGTAAGTGTGGCGGTCAGAAGTAACAGGATACAAGTAGCTAAAGGGTGATTTGGTGTTTGGTGTTGGGTACCCACTCGTGTTTGGTGGGCCGATGGCCACCAAACACGAGTGGGTACGTACGTGGGCGGTGTCTGGAAATAGGATATACTTTACTAAACTTGTACCGAAGGGATGTTTAGCAAAGGCGTGTGTTAGGTGAAAGATGATAGGCAAAGAGTGATAAGGAGTAGAGAGAGAGAGAGAGAGAGAGAGAGAGAGAGAGAGAGAGAGAGAGAGAGAGAGAGTACGAGAGTACGAGAGTACGAATTATGTGGCGCCATGATACAGCTAATCAAGTAGTGAAGTAGAAATTCGGGGAAGGTAAAATCCCTGAGGAAAAGGAAGGAAGGGAGCGAAGGAAGGAAAGAAGAAAGTTGTGCAATAAGGTATGGAATGGAGGAGCAAGGAAAGAAGAAGGTTGTCAAGGGGACGGGATGGATGGGCAGGAAAGTAATCTGAGGTACTGCTGGTGCTGTCGTCTGGAATGATGGTAATATCTGATGCTGATTGGACGGGGGGGATTGTGTGTGTGTGTGTGTGTGTGTGTGTGTATGTGTGTGTGTGTGTGTGTGTCAAGATGAAAGGAGGTAGGCCTATGTAACAATGACTTTAGGACGTACGTACTTATGGACGGACGTATTTTGGACGTACCATAAATGTATGTTTTGTAGTCAGGATGGAATTACTTTTTGGCTAGGATAAATCTCTTTAAAGTCATTCAATTCTTTAAGAAGGTAATTTTACTGCCATTAAATAGTGTACATTATACATTCAAACTGGTACTATTTCTAATTTCCCCCACTGACCTAGGTATCAGAGCGTCAGGATTGCGTTCTACGTCTGACATAGAGTCCGTGAAAATCCTGCTGCGATGAGTGGCTTGTGGAGGGAACTAAGTAATATTTGAGCACCTTCGTCCCCATTACTGACCTGCCTAGCCTTGCACTGCCCTATTGTCTGTATGTTTAGGCGTAAAAACACTGGAATGTCCTGAAGGGAGCTCTCGTGTGACAGGACGTTACGAGTATTTCTCAGAAGCTGCTCGGTGCGGTATCAACGTTCCCCTCATAGATTGTTGACAGAACCTTCGATTTTAGCTGTCACTTCAGAACAGTTGTGATGAGATATATAACATTGCATCAAGAATATGGATTTCGGGAATCAATATATCAACGTCCCAAGACAGGCATTAAATATTCAGAGGGCATTCCAAACTTCCGTCTTTCTCCCCGCCGTGACAGCCTCGGTATAACTAAGACATAGAAAGCAAGATAGGAGAAATATATATTACACTAATGAATAATGTATTTGGAGTATGTATGTGTATGTATGTATCGTTGTGTTGTGTAACTGTAACTGTGTGTACCCCAAGGCGTGTAACTAACTGTATGTAACTGTAACTGTTGTGTGACTGTAACTGTTGTGTAACTGTAACTGTTGTGTGACTGTAACTGTTGTGTAACTGTAACTGTAACTTGTGTAACTGTGTGTACCCCAAGGCGTGTAACTGTAACTGTGTGTACCCCAAGGCGTGTAACTGTTACTGTGTGTAACTGTAACTGTTGTGTGACTGTAACTGTTGTGTAACTGTAACTGTTGTGTGACTGTAACTGATGTGTAACTGTAACTGTAACTTGTGTAACTGTGTGTACCCCAAGGCGTGTAACTGTAACTGTGTGTAACTGTAACTGTTGTATGACTGTAACTGTTGTGTAACTGTAACTGTGTGTACCCCAGGGTGTGTGTTTGTACGTCTGTTCACCATCTTGTTATGAAGCGACGTGTATCTCTTTCTTTCTCTCTTTTACTGAGTGCATGAGTGACTTATGTTTCGAAATGTGTAATCAATAGCAATAATGTCGCTCTGCCTCAGCCGCTGTCCAATGTCCATGCATCACCACCAACATCAGTCAGCGTGTTGCAGCGTGCTATCACTACTGAACGCTATCGCACGCCTAAATCTTTGCCTCTATCCTAAAGCAATAGAAAAGTCGTGTGCAAGTCCTATCTTATGCTTCAATAGACACGTTGTTTTTCTAGTATTGTTGTTCTTGTAATATGACTTCTTTCAAACACGTTCTTTGGAAGTCGCAACCAAGAAAGAATCAATTATATTATAAAGAAGAAGTTGAAGAAGTTAAAGAAGTAGACAATTGGTGGAGAAAGTATACGCCTAACCCTCGGACAGTCCTCTATACTTAATAATACATGATAGAAATAATATTGATAATAATAATATATAGAAAAGCATCCGAAAGGGAGACGTGTTTGCATGATTTCCACGAGGTAGGAATTCAATTGGCTAACGTTTTCTCAGCAGCTCAGCAGGTGTATGTGTGTGTGTGTGTGTGTGATAAGTGGTACCACACCCACCACCACAATCTTTAGCATCTACGCCTCTTGTATGTAATCACGATAGGGAGCAGAGTGGATTTACCAAACAAGAGCAGAGAGAGAAAGGGAGAAAGAAGTATAGGAAACAGAAGAAAGAATGGGAGCAGAGATGTGTGGAGAGGGGAGGGGTAATCAATAAGCATCGAAGGCACACACACACACACACACACACACACACACACGACCCAACAACACAGTCCACCACTCAGTCATCCGCCGACCTTCATAAGAGTGCATGTGTGTGACGTGGCTGGCTGGCTGGCTGATCGAACTTCCAGCTTGTTTGTAGTGGCTTGAGACAACTATTCACCGGTTCGTCTCTACTTCCCATTCACTCCTTCGCCTAGCCTCGTTTTCTTCCTTCTTGTCATCATAACTCTCGTGTGTAGATCTATATCACTGTGTTATTCTTTCCTTCTTCCCTTCTCTTTTTACGTGTTTCTTCTGCGTCTGTTGAACATTTCGTATTCTTTCTCGTCTCGTCTCGTCTCTGTCGTCTCTCTCTCTCTCTCTCTCTCTCTCTCTCTCTCTCTCTCTCTCTCTCTCTCTCTCTCTCTCTCTCTCTCTTCCTCTCTCTCTCTCTCTCTCTCTCTCTCCTCTCTCTCTCTCTCTCTCTCTCTCTCTCTCTCTCTCTCTCTCTCTCTCTCTCTCTCTCTCTCTTTTCTTTTCTTTTTTTTTAAACTTAAAGTAATCGTCCAGACCCATTTTTTTTTTGCCTAATTATGTTGAATGTACATTCAAAACACCTAATCCACCAAAAATAATTGATTTCCAGGCCTTATTTCCGTAAAAACACGACTTTTGTAAAAAGC
>JACEEZ010018770.1:72500-100000 GCA_016584305.1 Chionoecetes opilio
CCTCTCTCTTCCTCGCTGCCTGATAAGTTTGGAAAGTCTTAAGCCAAATCTACTTAGTTTTCAAGAATATTTTAGTTACTTTTCAAACTTTTTCGTTATGCATTTTAAAAACTTGTCTATTTTTTTTCTCTCTCTCTCTCTCTCTCTCTCTCTCTCTCTCTCTCTTCTCTCTCTCTCTTCTCTCTCTCTCTCTCTCTCTCTCTCTCTCTCTCTCTCTCTCTCTCTCTCTCTCTCTCTCTCTCTCTCTCTCTCTCTCTCTCTCTCTCTCTCTCTCTCTCTCTCTCTCTCTCTCTCTCTCTCTCTTTCGTCTTCCTGTCACCTCCTGTACCATCAATATCCGGACAATGTGTTCCCAAATTCACCTTCCTCTATCTTTTTTCTTTCTTTCTTTCTTTCTCTCCTCCGTATCCTCAGACTCATTTTTTTCCTCCCGGTATCGTCCCAGCCTTCCCTCGCTTCTCTTCTTTATCCAATCTTTATGAAATACGACGACTTTTTCTGGCTTCGTCCCAGTTTTTCTCATCGTTGTTTTTGTCCTAGTCGTATTGAAGATCTCGATGGTAACTCTTCCTTTTTTTCTCGCTTCGTAAGTTAACGTCAAAGCGTGAAGTCTCGAAGGTTTCACTGCAAATTTATATCTACTTCCCTTTCTTCTTTCGTCCTCATCTTCCAGTTTTTCTCGTGCACAAATTTCTTAGATCGAGGTAAAGAAGACGTGAGATGGTTATTTTACTTCAGACGGTTCCCATTTATCTCCATCCTCTCTCTCTCGCTCTCGCTCTCGCTCTCGCTCTCTCTCTCTCTCTCTCTCTCTCTCTCTCTCTCTCTCTCTCTCTCTCTCTCTCTCTCTCTCTCTCTCTCTCTCTCTCTCTCTCTCTCTCTCATTAAAAGGTCAATGATGTGTTTATTTTGTTATACACGAGAGAGAAAGAGAAAAAAGAGACACTGAGTCATATTAAGAACAAAAAAATCCTATTACATCTAAGTCACAATGTCTATTCACTTATTTTCTGCAAGCACATAATTTTTCTCTCTATTATAACCTCCCAACACAATCGCTTAAACCTTTTACGATCTTTCTTCTTTCCTTCCATCTCTTCCATATATCCTTTGCTCGAGTCATTTTCGCATTCCTCTTTACATTCTTCTTTACATTCTTCTTTACATTCCTTTTTATCACCTTTCATTCCTTCCATCTCTTCCTCATGTTTTTTGCTCAAGTAATTTCCACATTCTTCTTTTACAATGTTTCTTTCCATTATCCCCTTTTTATCACCTTTCCTTCCTTCCATCTCTTCCTTATGTCCTTTTCTCAACTCACCTTCACCTACTGTACTACTGCTTGATACTCGCTTCTTCCTGTGGCGTGACATTTACCGCCACGCCTGCACCTTTCACACACAGCTGGTCACTGTTATTATGTATGTAGGTGACGTCTGGTTGGCCTTGAGTGTGGTTCGTCTTCCTTCTTCCCTCTTGACTGCTTCCTCATATCTTCTTCTGCATTGGAATTTGTTTTTTGTCATATAGAGGGAAAAAAGTCTTGATATAGAGTTTCGTTAGTTCGGTGGGTTAAATATTTAGTTTTTTCCAGTGTTTTTTGCATTTATTTTATTGTGTTTTAAGTACACACACACACACACACACACACACACACACACACACACATCCTAAGAAACAAATAAGATAGATGAATGAAAACAGATAGACAGACAGAAAATAAATGCTCTACCTAGGCCTCATGTAGGGTGTTGCCAGACCCTAATCAGCCTTATGGTGTGTCTGTGCAGGTATAGTGTTTACAATAAAGGCGATGTAGGAAAAGTTCTTACGGCTAGTAACCAGGGTAGAACAAGAAGTAAAGGATTCAAACTGGAAAAGCGTAGATTTAAAGACAGAAATAGGGAAGAACTGGTTCACAAATAGGGTGGTAAATGATTGGAATGGACTCAGTAGACAGGTAGTTAGTGCGGAGTCATTAAGGAGTTTTAAAAGGAGGCTAGACAATTTCATGGATGGGGATGAAAGGGGGATGTAGGTAGTGTTAAGTAACAGGAACTACCACGTGTAAGTCTCACGGCCTCTTGTAGCTTCCTTATTATGTTATGTTCTTATGTTGCAGGTCTCCGGGCGGCGATGTGATGGGCGGCGGGCGGTCCAGCAGCAGCGAAGGCGGCGAGGAGAGACGCAAGCCCCACGCCCTCCCACCCCTCACGCAGAAGCCGCGCAGCCCCGTCATTATGGTAATAGAGGCTCCTTTGTTTATCTATATGCACACACACACACGCACACACACACACACACACCACACACGTATGGTACGGGGCCATACAAGTGTAGCTCAGGCCCTGTAAAATACAAGTAGATGAATACAACTATATATAGATGAATATCAACCCCTTATAGATGAATAGATGAATACACACACTTACACACGCCTCCAAGCACGCACACATCTCCACACACGCACGCACACACGCAGGCACGCATGCACGCACGGATATTTACCCCCTCAACACACCGTCACACACACAGACACACATTCCCTTCTCATCCTTAACAAGCCACCTTTACCACCACCAGCATGATAACCACCATCACCACTACTAAAACCAAGGAGGACTCTCTCTCGGCTTTGACTACAACTATCAATGCTGTCATCGCCCGTACTGTATTTTATCAGATTAATGACTTTCTATACGAATACATCAATTGTCTCACTCATCCACATCCAAGTTAAACATATGTGGACCAGCAATAGTCTAGGGCTCTAGGCCATTGGACAGTAAAGATCATGAGTCTTAAACAAGCCATCGTGTCCTGGCTGACATATTTTGAAGATGTTACGTGTGGATGATAAAAACCAAAATGTAATGATGTTGCATGACGTTTCCACCAAAGTGACCTGATCAGTGGCTCAGTGGTAGAAACGTGGGTTTGCATGCTGCGTCCCTGCGTTCGAACCCCGCTCACTGCTGCTTGAGTTCACGCTTGTGTAGTGGTAATTTGTATCGTCAATAACCTCACTTTAGGTGACGTGCAAATTATTTAGATAGAATCATCTAATTTTGATAACTAACGAACATTTGGTTCTTGCTGTTTGTCATGAATCGATTCGGCTCACTGGATATGAATGCAGTCAAATAAACCCCGACGTCAATTTTGCTGTATTATTCACCGCGGCCTTCAGTCCCTTCACCGACCCCAAGCACGGTAGCAACGGTGCAGGGATGTGCGACCTTCAAAAATCACCCTCTGATATTGCTTTTTAAGATGACACCCCACCCTTGTTCTTCACAGATTATTGTGGACCTCCCGTGTCCCGAGAACCAAGCCCTTCCCCTGACACACATAATGCCTTCATGAGAAGTGTGATGCTCAAATTTTTTTTAGAGAATTAAAAGTACACTTTCTCTTCTATGCTGCTTTAGAGTGCACAGTTAACCAATCTGTTGATACATATATATATATATATATATATATATATATATATATATATATATATATATATATATATATATATATATATATTATGTTATTTCATGTTACGATTTTCATATCAGTATAGTCAATTACACACACACACACACACACACACACACACACACACACACACACACACACACACACACACACACACCAGTAAATACCAAAGGAATTGATTAACGACTGGCCAGTCACTTATTCATACAAAGCACCTCTCAGTTATGCTGTAATTCCTGTTTCAGTCTTATTGGTGGCGGTCCTTATGCGCACTTTTTCATCAACGTTATTTTCATTTATAATTTGATTACAATAATCGTAGTAATAGCAATCAATAATGGTAATGATATCATTATTATTACAATCATTATAAACAACACTATTATGAACATTATCATCATCAGCGGCAGCGGTATCATGGAGCACCATTGCCATCGCCTCATTCGAACCCTCGTTCCCCAGGCAAGTCCGCTGGACAGCGATTTACCGTCTCGCTTCATCGGGTCGCCGCCGCCTTCAGGGCTGCGTCGGGACGGCTGCGGCGTGAGCCTGGACGGCGTCGGGGAGGAGGAGAGCAGTGGCGAGGAGGAACGCACCGTGTACAGTCCCTCCGAGCTGGAGGCTTCCCACCCCAAGATCACCCTCAATACGGCCCCCCGCCGAGGCTCGCCGCCCCCGCCCTACGCCATCGTGGCCGATGAGGGCTTCGCCGCCCGCACCTTCTCCACGTCCTCCATCTCCCTGCGCTGCCTGGCATCGGCGGCCACAGAGACGCTCGCGCTGCGCCAGGCCCTCACGCCGCCCCCGAAGCTGGTCAGCTACCGGGCTCACGGGGGAGCCGACGCCGTGCAGGTGAGCTACAGCGTGCCTGGCTGCCTCCGCGGCAACGCCCAGGCACTCAGGCCAGACTATACTTCTCATGGCATGCACCACCATCACCACCTGCGCCACAAAGACATTTCAGACAGTCTCGGTGTCATTGCACGCCCTGCTCAACACCGCTCACCATTCATCAAACACACAATCATTTACACAATACTCACTAAAGCTACTCCAACACTACCAACAGTCTGAACACTCGCCATCGCGCACCACTTCCTGCCTCGCACATCCTCAACTCCCGTTGCTCCGCAGGAATGGGTGCCAGACGAGGACGGCGTTGGGTTGGCCTCACCTCCTCGCAAGTGCTCATCGCCCTCCATCAGGGACCTTCCCTCACCTCTCTTCGGTCGCGGCGGCCTTGACCGCCGCCCTCCGCCACTCCATTCAACGCGAAGAACCAGATCAACCGTCAAGCTGACGCCCATCAACAAGTCGTCTTAGGCGGCCGTAAATCCTGACATTTGTGGCACCGAACCTAAATTCAGCAAAGACTCTTAAATTAACCAGATAGTGAAATAGTCGTACAAACATTCCAGTTGCGGTAATTTGACCGTCACTTTTATGTAATCATTTAATGTGTCCCTAAAAGTGAAATTTTAAGCCACAGACACTGTGCTTGAGATGCGATGACCTACATCGGGTTCTGCTGAGATGCTGAGCTGAAATAGGCTTGACAGGTTTGAGCTGTGATAAGTTGTGCGACACAGGACTGCAAACCTCCGTAGAGGCTCACAATTTGCAGAATTTTACCTCAGTGACACTTCCTCTTGACTGTCCAGGGTGAGAATTTTTACAAAGATATTACCCTGAGAAGTGCCTCGAACATGCCCCTATCCAAGGTCACATGCCTCAGATCCCGCCACATGGCTACTCGGAGTCCGTCACTTTGTCCTTCTGTGAAGCTTCAATTGAGTTGAAGGCAATGCATACTTGTTGGTTAGTGACGGACAATGGTTACATACATAATTACTGTTACGCGTCTCGTCGAGAAATACCAGAAGAAAATTGTTGTTATGTGACTACCTCCTTGTGGCAGGAGTTCTTGTATTCTTAAAGGACTGTAAATTGTTTCCATGTAACGGTAATTACATGTTACTACTTTTACGTGAAATATAGAATGTCTGTCTTCGATATACGTTCACGTTTCGAAATTAATTTACACAGGCAGTGCTTACTGACCTTTACCATCAAGAGCCTTTCTACTGACTGTAACGCCAAGTGGTTTTGGTGATTGTTATGCATTACAACACCACAGCATTTCTTCGAGGAATGTTGATACAGAAGTTCAAGGTCTCTTTATACCTGACACGTGAACCTCGCTGCAGTGTTATATTATATTCAAAACCTCGATAAACTTTTGAGAAGTTTATCCACGGAGGGAAAATAGTTCGTGAAGGAGTGGGGGAGAATAGCTCAGTGTAGTGATGTAGTAGCAATAGTGTAGTGGTGTAGTAGCAGTAGTGTAGTGGTGTAGTAGCAGTAGTGTAGTGGTGTAGTAGCAGTAGTGTAGTGGTGTAGTAGCAGTAGTGTAGTGGTGTAGTAGCAGTAGTGTAGTGGTGTAGTAGCAGTAGTGTAGTGGTGTAGTAGCAGTAGTGTAGTGGTGTAGTAGCAGTAGTGTAGTGGTGTAGTAGCAGTAGTGTAGTGGTGTAGTAGCAGTAGTGTAGTGGTGTAGTAGTGTATGATGCGTGCGTGAGACAACCTTCACGCCCTCTCAAGGCCTTGTAGCTGGCGGGGGACTAATGACTTAAAATTTCAGTGATTGAGGGAAGTCGTGTGAGAGTAATCAGTACATGTGACCTGATATTTTGTAGTCGTAGTAGTCGTAGTAGTAGTAGTAGTAGTAGTAGTAGTAGTAGTCGTAGTAGTAGTTGTAGTAGTTGTAGTAGTATAAGAAGCATTGATACTATATAGTGGTGGTGGATGTACACATGAAATTGTACATATTTCTGAGGCTGAAAGTTTGAGGACAATCAATACTTTCTTTCCTAAATACTGTGAATTAGAATAGAATACGTAGTGAGTGACTAAGAATGAGGCAGTTACGGGACGAGATAGACAGGCAGACTTAAAGATGTTAAAACAAATAGTCAGTTTAAGATTATTACCATATATATTTAAATCATTTCATTTCTTTATAAGATCAAATTCAAGTCTCTCAATCACGTCACTAAAAATGTGCTGAAATTATTGCACTTTGTATCCTCCATTTAGATGCTGATTGAACACACACTCTGCCCTTCACTAGAGCGTATACATGCACTATGTATACTCTTATGTATACTTTTATACTTATCTCAGCCATAGAAATCATTATGGAGGATCGGTATTGATATCCGGGCAGGCATAAGGACAAGTCTTGTCTTGTCTTGTCGAGAGCTGCTTGGTATGGGAAAGGAGCCTGCATGGGAACTCGCGCGTGGTGACCCCCGGGAGTGGCGTCGTAGGATGGGCGAGGCGACGCGCCCCCCGGCGTATGCCCCCAATGATTGATTGATAAGGACAAGGGAAGAGAGGCAGCTGACTGAATTATCTCAACGATGTAATTACGAAGGCTACTTATAACCTCATTGCCTGTCAGGGTGGTTCAGTGGTAGAGACTTGGGTTTACTTGCTGCGTCCATGCGTTCGAACCCTACTCACTTCGGCGCGAGTTCATTCTGGCGTGTTGGCAGCTCGTATCGTCAATAACCTTGCTGTTGGTGTACGTGTAGGTAGTCTAAGATAGGATCAAAGTGTCTCATAACCTCATTAACGTGCTCATTAATGGTCGTGAAAACAGTGCCTGGCGGTCATTGCTTCAGTTAAGTTTCAATCTGACCATAAAGAATCGAACGCTTCGGTTGAGACTTAATTCGAACCTGAAATATTCGAACACGGCTGCTGAATCATTGTGAAGTACTGTACAATAAGAATAAATGTCTATACACTAGTGGTGATTTCTTATCTGTTCACACTTAGACGTACTTAGTAAAAAAAAATTGTATTCTCCTTTTAGTCAGCCGTGACGGTACAGACCAATCGTCTGCTTACCTGACACCTACCTACAGGCAAGTCGTGCTACTTTGATATTCTTTGCTTATAGATAACACAATAGCAGCGGTGTCAGGGCTCAGTGGTCTATTTAACTGTTTCTTGACCGGTTCATAACTTGGCAAATACCTTCGTTATGAAATGGATGGTTTTGAATGTTTCGTTCAGGGCGAGGTGACCGTGGAATTAGCGTGTACTTGCTCAAAGTATAAATAATCTTATGTATGTGTTGAAAGCATTCCTTGCCGGTGCTACATGATTTGATGTGTATCTTTACTAATCAAACACTCCTTTATAAGTATCCTATTAAGCAGTTGTTCAGGTTCGCTTCGTTCGAGGTAGATCTAGGGAGGCTTCGAAGTGAGTCAAACGAAGGCTTTGTTTTGCCTTGTGGGAGCGGGGCTTCTGTTCCCTTGAGGCTGTTGTTGTCAAGGGAGGTGTCCTGTCTGCTCGGGGAGGATATAAAGTGGGTGTCCTTAAACCTTTGCTTACAGGTGAGTGTATAATAATTGTATCCCTAACAGTTTCATTAGTAATTAATGTAACCCCTGATCAACACCTGTAGGTCGATAAACGATTACGTTGTTTTGAGATATGAAGTTTTAAGATCTATGGTTAGTCTGTTTTTTATATTACATTAACGGCTGGCCATAGTGATGTTGCAAGTGTATTAATGTTGTGTTGTTAACTTAGCAATGTAATTTGAGGACTTAATTTTCCAGGGTAGCTAAACTGTCGTTGAGAACTGCGAAGATGAGCGTGAAGAACACCGCTGTCCTTGCAACACAGCGACTGTCCTTGCAATGCAGAGGCAACCACGATAACTCTGATCTTCCTGTAAGTAGTATGATAAAATTACTAAGTGCTACTATATAGTTTGGTGTTGTCTTAGTGTCTTGTTTATTAGTCTTGTTTGCCTTTAAGTTCATGCCTCGTAGTATTTATCTGGTTTACTAAAACTAAGCATTAGTATCAGTATCATAAATGTGTAGGGCTGATGCCTTTAGTCAACTTATTTTCCTAGTAAAATTTGTGAGGGTAATTAGTTTCATGTATTTAAAACATCGTCACGATATCCATTCACTACCGCAAAAGTCAATCTATTTAAACAGAGGTAATAATTTTTAACTACCACGAAAATTAATCTACCACTACAGTCTTTGCCCACCGATAGTCTTAAGCTGTTGGGCCCACGCGCCAGTCTGGTAACAGCCTGGTAACCTTCTGTTGAAATAGTTCATTCACTTCAGTATTTCTGCGAAAATTTACTACAATGATTAACTTTTAATCAATGAATTAGCTTAGAGTGAAAAATGATCGTGCATCTAGGGATTATGAATAAAGAATATTGAGGAGAGGAGAAGAGTGGTTGGTGAGTTTCAGTATGCTGAATGAAAGATGTCTTTGTGTCTGGAAGAAAAAAATGAAGAAAATACAAAATGAAATAAGTAGGGCTAGAAGAGCTTCCATGATGTCTCTGACCGTGTTAGGTTTCCATAATAGTGTTGAGTAAGCTGTAGTGAAGGATGTGGCGGTGATGCTTGTAATCCCCTGACAGGCGAGGGTTGTGTCCTGGCCGTGAGTGGCTGGTGCAGGGACAAGAGACTGCCGGTGGTGCGTCGTCACTCCCGAGAGCGCTACGGACTGCCCCGGTGGTCGCCTCGGCAGCGGGGCTCCGCCAGGACTTCCGGTACAGGTATAGTCATGCTAATCAGATTTTGTGATCAAGGTGTGTCAGACTAGTGGGTTTTCGTATTTTTTGAGAATAACTAGCTTCCAATATATCAAAGAGTTCGAAGGACTCCCCCCTTAAGTAAATTTAATGATTTTTTTTTTTTTTTTTTTTTTTTTTTTTTTTTTTTTTTTTTTTTTTTTTTTTTTTCCAAAGTCGCCCTGGTGTGTCTCCGGAGAGTCTTCGAGGTATCATAAGCCTGTCTTGGAAGGCAGCTTTAGGCAAAGCAAACTCAATCGGCTCGCTGTGATAAATGTAAGGAAAGTTGTTGAAATAATTAATACAATATAAAAAGTGTGAATATAAATTTCTTTGCTTTGCACTGTGGCAATATCGTAACCAAAAGGCTTGTAACGGAGGCAAGAGATTGCTAAGTGCTTCACTATGGGTATTTGGAGTACAAGCTAACGAGCAGGGGTGCCCCTCATGGAGGTGGTGTTCTGGCTCCCGTCACGCGGTTTGCTAAGTTGGAATACCTTCTAGGGGGGAAATAATGGGAGGGTGTAGTGACCATCTGTCGTTCTTAACCTGATCCACTGCAACCCTTCAGCCGAGTGAGTGGCATTGGACTGGCCACAAAGTATTAGCCACAATTTGAGAAGTGTCAAGACTCTTCCAAAATTTTTCCAAAGGTTCACTCCTTGTGGAATCTGTCTGATTTACAGGGACTGGCATTTGGCAGGATTTTTGTCTATTCTTTTTTCTAATGCCCTTGACCAGTCCTTTGAAGTAAAAAAAACATAATAAATACTAATTTTTCAGTAGTTTTTGGATCAGTGCAGGGGTCAGTTTTTTTTACTAAGTGCGATGAAATAGTTACTATGAATGAGACAATTAGGGCGGGATTAATGGTTCAATGTGTGTGAGGCGAAAGATTAAAGAGGAATGGTTGTTGGAAATTGCTTAAAACTGAGACTCTTCTGCGTGGTCAGGTTGCTATTGAGTGCAGGAAGGGAATGGCATGTGGTCTTTGGGAAGGAATGGTGGGTGGCGTGTGGACAGATGGAAGCTATAAATAAAGTAAGAATGGAGGTTGTGTAATTCTAATGTCACTGGAAATGTCGTTGAGCATGGTAGGAAGGCCACAAGAATAGTTTGGGTGAAATGTAAGATTAGGATAGTTAAAAATGCTTGTGTGGGTGTGGGTGTGTGGGTAAGGAGTTTTGAGACTGGAAAAAAGGTGATTGTGAAGGGTAAATATGAATGCAGAAATAGGGAATCAAAGTTAACTGGAGAGAATCTAGATTAGGAGGGGAAAATCAATAGTCCCGAGAAAATCAATAGTCCCGAGAAAATCAATAGTCCCGAGAAAATCAATAGTCCCGAGAAAATCAATAGTCCCGAGAAAATCAATAGTCCCGAGAAAATCAAGTCCCGAGAAAATCAAGTCCCGAGAAAATCAAGTCCCGAGAAAATCAAGTCCCGAGAAAATCAAGTCCCGAGAAAATCAAGTCCCGAGAAAATAAAGTCCCGAGAAAATCAATAGTCCCGAGAAAATCAAGTCCCGAGAAAATCAAGTCCCGAGAAAATCAATAGTCCCGAGAAAATCAATAGTCCCGAGAAAATCGGTAGTCCCGAGAAAATCGGTAGTCCCGAGAAAATCGGTAGTCCCGAGAAAATCGGTAGTCCCGAGAAAATCGGTAGTCACGAGAAAATCGGTAGTCACGAGAAAATCGGTAGTCACGAGAAAATCAATAAGTCACGAGAAAATCAATAAGTCACGAGAAAATCAATAAGTCACGAGAAAATCAATAAGTCACGAGAAAATCAATAAGTCACGAGGAAATCAATAAGTCACGAGGAAATCAATAAGTCACGAGGAAATCAATAAGTCACGAGGAAATCAATAAGTCACGAGGAAATCAATTAGTCACGAGCAAATTATTGATCAATAATCCCGAGAAAATTGTATGTGGATTGTCGCGCGAGATTTATCCTTCAACAATCAAACTCTCTCTAATAGATTCTCTCAGTATGAATCCATGGCAGTGTAACTAGATTCCTTCAGCAGAATCTAGACTCCCGCCCCAATAGCGTGAAATTTGTGCAATTTCTCAAATTCAATACCTCATTGAAGAAGAATATTCGAGCAATTTTTATTAAAGTTCTTTATTGACTATAAACATTGACAAATATAAAACATGGAATTATGGAGAAAATCTATAATTTTATATACAAATATTTACAAGTATGATATGAGTATTTCGACTATATAATAATATAGCTTATAGATCAGGAAAATTTGGTACATAAATGAGAAGTGATTTATACATGATACATGAAAGGGAATCTTATGATACATCATTTTTCATTCAAGGAGCAGTTTCATCTTTGATACATTCATACATGTTGACGAGACTTATTTCAGTACTGAACTTAAAGTCTCTGGAGACAAACTGAAATGGGTAATAATAGAAAGGGTCCTTAAACAACCTTGTATGTTCTGTTTATAGCACTGCCATTTCCATTAAGAATCATGGCAAACATAGAAGCACATTTTATCAGTCGTATATGGACAGTTTCAGGCTCATTCTCCTATACCAGTACAGGTTTAATGATCAGATTCACACAGATTTTATACAGTGGCAAAATTGTGCCCAAATATTTATACAGCAGACAAGATATTGCTAGGGAAACTATAAAGTCATCAGCTTGATGGTTCCCTCGTCGCCCTGGTCCTCATGAGTATAATAATCACTTGTAGGAGTCTCATCAGCACATCAATGCATTCTTCAGCCACTGCAAAAAATAAATGCATTTAAAAAAAAAATAATTAGGCCTCAAGCATTAAAACCTGCTTCACTAATTGCTTCCAGATAAAACTTAAATTTTGCTACAGTACTCATGGTTAGAGCTACATGGGCTCCCGTGGGCATGTGATGTACTGTAATTATTAGAAAAATGAAGGTGGACTTTCTGAATGAAACCTGGCAGCTAGCGAGTAATTCAGGTTCATTTTCACTATCGCTGAAATTTTGATCCCACAAGTTAGGGGTAGTGAATATTAGATCAGCCATAACTCCCTTGATAATGAACGTAGAAGTGATTCACCACTCACAATGTTAGTACCTTTTGTGGCATCGGGTCAGAAGTCAAAATGCTGCAAAAACAGAGGCCCAAACCAAACAACTGATCTTCCTAAGTAAAAATGTCGAAATATTTCAAAAGTTTAAGAATTTATTGATTGTATCCTATATAGCAGGGCAAGGCAAACAGAATGATAGGCAGTTCAAACTATTTAGTACTCAGTGGGGCTTAAGTAGAGTTTGTAAAATACTCAATTTTCAAAACTTCCATTTTTTGTTCTTATGCTACACATTATTGCACATGTGTTATTGAGTATCCAGGGTCTGGTTATTGAAGTAACTTACCTCCCCTAATGTGAATTTAACAGAGCCATTCTGCAGAGGATCCCTTTTCTCAAATATATCTGAAAAGGGGAGAAAATATTAGCCTGCTGCATGTTGGCATTATTTCTAGTAGAAAATCCAAAAAGGTAAAAACAAAAATAATTAGCAAATTGCTCATGTAAGGCATTAGTATGAATAAGTGTAACCAGTAAAGGCTAATTCAAGGAGCTTTAATATTACGCATTATTAATGTTCTTCAATTGGCCACTCTATTTGGAGCTCTGAAGCAACTCACTGAAGGCGACTGAGAGGTGGAGGATGGCGCTCACGTAGTCCCCAAACCTGAGTGTTCCGTCCTTCCTCATGTAGCGCAGCACCAGGGTGGAGACAACCTCGGTGGTCAGCTGGAACCCTGCACCACAACCAAGATGGTGGAGTATTAGCTGTATTATATGTTAATCTAGCAATGATTGGTTTGAGAGTAATTACTGTTTCAAATTAAATATTATCTTATAAAACTACTATATTATCTTAGTTTTATTTTTTATTTTGTTCTGTATGGCTATATAAAGTTCATACAAAAGACATTTTCACATGTGAGGTAGCACTGGACCATTTAAAAGTGTCATAGAGTTGTTCTTAAGTCAATGTATCATGTGTGTACTATTTCAGTTGACAAATGGGCCCATCATTAATTCAAGCCTGTATGTCCTCAACAAGTGAACACATGTTGCATTAAAAAAATATTGGGATATGTCAAAAGAAAAGCCTACAGATTAATGAAACTGTAAAACTAACACTACCGCATCCCAACTCACCAACATCTTCCAGTGCATCCCTCAACCTCTCTGCCTTCAGGATTCCTGTCCGCTCCTTGGTGTGGGTCTTGAAGGCATTCTGCCAGAACTTTAGGCTGACCATGAGATCCTTGAAGTCAGAGAAGCGTAGTCTCCCCGTGGAAGAGCTCTGGATATCACACATTAAGGAAAGCTACCGTGGTACATGGAAACTTTATGAATAATCATAAAGTTTCCGATTTCCGATATAATCATAAAGTTTCCATCATAATGTAATACGAGAAGAGTAAATGCACAATATTAGGAATAGAAGCATCGATGGTACAGTAAACTATATAATCAACTTTCGGATACAACAAACTGCATGTGCAGACATTTAAAAGTGATTCACTAAGTTTATTTGGTCAATGTTATTAGTGCACGTAGATGCATACCGTGTGGCCCCTTATATACCGAAAAAAAAGTAAGTATCAGAACATGCTGTTGAATTCTCTTTGTGCAAAGCTCTTGCATCTTTTAAAGAGAGATTGACCATTCAGCCTGATCATGTGCTGCTTCAGTGTGTGTGTTTTTTTTACCACGTCTTGATTACATGCTGGATTTCTGATTGCCTGCCTAGTAGGGAGCTCGATTGGATTAATCTTTGGGTTGGGTAAGTCTGCGACTTTACACAGCACACATACCGCATCCCCCTTGCTAAATTGAACGGTAACTGCCTGGTTTTGTCAGTGTAAAACCTCGAAAGGCTTGAGCCGGGCTTAAATCTGATTTAAGTCCTGTTGGATAGTACGCGAGGACATTGCCTGATGGGCAGTGTGCGTGTCATAAGATCCATTCTTGTTGTTAACAATAAAAGTGAGAAAAAAGGATACATCTAGTGCGAGGATCACTTGTCTGCAGATGTCCAGGCTAGCACAGCTCTTGATGTAGTCTGTGGAAAAAACCAGGCATTACAGTTAACTCCACTCTTATGGTTCAGTTCCATGCAACAGCAATACACACATTACATGGTGTGTGCCCCTAAAAATTTTCTTTATCCCTTCTAGATTATGGAACTCAATGGTAAATGGTAGAGCCAAAAGACTAACCATTAGGAAGACACGCTTCTAACAACTCGTGTAACTCGAAGGCATTGACCGTGCGGTGTTCATCAGCAACCTGAAGGAACACTGCTTCGTACTGCTGCAGACTCTTGGCATCCACAGAGTCTCGTGCCTTGATCACAGCGGGCTGCACGAGGGCGGAGGGAGTGTCCACCAGCCTGGAGGAAAGGAACAACTTTAAATATGCATATATTTAATGAGATGGTAATGCTGACATGATTGTAGACATGGAAATTGAACATTTGAGAGCAGGAGATAACTTTATAAGAAAAATTAAACTGGGCTCAAACTGAACTTTTTGTTTTTAATGAATTGGCCTTAATGAATTAGCCTTATAAGAAAAATTAAACTGGGCTCAAACTGAACTTTTTGTTTTTAATGAATTGGCCTTAATGAATTAGCCTATCTCCATCAACAATAGATCTGGACAAAAAACATCAGTCAAGGATTCAATGTGTGTGTGTGTGTGTGTGTGTGTGTGTGTTCCTTGAGTGCCATATGACTTCTGGCAAATTTCCCCCTATTTTTTGGCATTCATCAATCCTTACTTGAGTTTGAGTGGCTTTGAGGAGAACACTCTAAGGGTGAAGGCAGACTCCTGGCCGGGCTCGAAGGTGGTGGGCAGCATGATGTAGCCTCCCTGCTCCAGCTGCACGCGTTCACACACCTGGAAAAGGACAACACAAAGGACACTATGTAAGGAAAAGCTGACTACTATAGTAATGGCATTATGATATTCACAGGTGGGCATATGTTACATGCTGATGAGAAGAACACTTAAGTAGTACATGGTAGAGATAGTCTTGCTCTGTACTAGTATGCAGAGGCAAACTCTCTTAAGTAAATAAGTAAAATAAAGTAAATAATGTTATAATGATGGGATGGATAGGATAAAGGGAAAGAGAATGCAAAGTAGGAAGGCCATAATAACCTAGGGAAGATCACTAAAATAAATTTTAATGTAATGGTGGCAGTGGTGATATAAACTTCCTTTTACATATTTTCATCACTTGCTTTTGAAAATAAAAAAAATTCAGGTGAGATTGCTATACTGGCAACTGACATTAGTTACCTTAGAAAAATACAAGCAACAATTTTTAATTGTGATACAAAATTGTATAAATTTAATACTTATGGAAATTTATGTTAAATATATTAGGGATGAAGCTACATTGTTAACATGGTTAAGCAGGTCAAAACAAATGAAAAACATGAATGCGAGTTGTATGTGGTAAAACTAGGAGATGACATATGTCATGTGCACAATCATTCACACAGGGAACAGTGCTTCAGGGTGAAATAAATCAACGACTATATATATTAGAGTAGATAGAATTACTGAGCTCTGTAACCCCAAGCCCCTCACCTGCCGGCTGTTTGTGTATTGAGAGTTGACGAGACTTTTGTGTTTCTTGAAGAACGCTTTACTGATGGAGTCCAGCCCATTCTTGGAGAGCGGGTACGCAGTGAAGCCCACCACCTGGAATACATGGAGAAAATAAGCTTAATTTGCAGTAATAATAATCACAAGATGACATTAACTATCACTAACTTGCATTAAAATTGTGCCCAAAATGGAGAAAATCATTACTTAACACTGCCAGTACTTATTATATCAAAATAGTAGCTACAATATTCAACCAAGACTACAGGGCTACTGTTCTATTTACACTGAAACGGGCTTAGATTCAGTGATGGTTTTCTAGGAATGTGAAGATGGAGACAATAATAGGCTTAGATTCTGTGATGGTTTTCTAGGAATGTGAAGATGGAGACAATAATAGGCTTAGATTCTGTGATGGTTTTCTAGGAATGTGAAGATGGAGACAATAATAGGCTTAGATTCTGTGATGGTTTTCTAGGAATGTGAAGATGGAGACAATAATAGGCTTAGATTGTGATGGTTTTCTAGGAATGTGAAGATGGTGACAATAATAGGCTTAGATTCTGTGATGGTTTTCTAGGAATGTGAAGATGGTGACAATAATAGGCTTAGATTCTGTGATGGTTTTCTAGGAATGTGAAGATGGAGACAATAATAGGCTTAGATTCTGTGATGGTTTTCTAGGAATGTGAAGATGGTGGAACAATAATAGGCTTAGATTCTGTGATGGTTTTCTAGGAATGTGAAGATGGTGACAATAATAGGCTTAGATTCTGTGATGGTTTTCTAGGAATGTGAAGATGGTGGAACAATAATAGGCTTAGATTCTGTGATGGTTTTCTAGGAATGTGAAGATGGAGACAATAATAGGCTTAGATTCTGTGATGGTTTTCTAGGAATGTGAAGATGGAGACAATAATAGGCTTAGATTCGTGATGGTTTTCTAGGAATGTGAAGATGGGGACAATAATAGGCTTAGATTCTGTGATGGTTTTCTAGGAATGTGAAGATGGAGACAATAATAGGCTTAGATTCTGTGATGGTTTTCTAGGAATGTGAAGATGGGACAATAATAGGCTTAGATTCTGTGATGGTTTTCTAGGAATGTGAAGATGGAGACAATAATAGGCTTAGATTCTGTGATGGTTTTCTAGGAATGTGAAGATGGAGACAATAATAGGCTTAGATTCTGTGATGGTTTTCTAGGAATGTGAAGATGGAGACAATAATAGGCTTAGATTCTGTGATGGTTTTCTAGGAATGTGAAGATGGAGACAATAATAGGCTTAGATTCTGTGATGGTTTTCTAGGAATGTGAAGATGGTGGAACAATAATAGGCTTAGATTCTGTGATGGTTTTCTAGGAATGTGAAGATGGTGGAAACAATAATAGGCTTAGATTCTGTGATGGTTTTCTAGGAATGTGAAGATGGTGGAACAATAATTACGACGTTAGATTCTGTGATGGTTTTCTAGGAATGTGAAGATGTGAGATCAAGTACAGGCTTGAGGTTGTATGGTCTTTCATAGGACATGTGTAAGATGGAACATAATACTAGCATACTGTAATGGTTTCTAGGAATGTAAGATGGAACAATAATAGGCTAATCTGTATGTTTCAGGAAGTGAAGATGTGGAACAACTAATAGCTAGATTCTGATGTCTGATTAAATGTGGAAATAATAACTCATACTGAAAACTATTAGATATTTTTAAGGAGTAGATGGCTAGACAGTAGAGGTGAGGGATATCATACTATCCATATGCATTACCTTAAAGATAAATCATGTAAACTGACATAATAATATCAAGTCCTTTAAACTAGTCTGAGAGCATCTGCAGGAGGGTGATGTGAACAAAAGGACATGGAATAACACATAATTAATAGTATAGAATAGAACGGAGAGAGGAAAGCGAAGAAAAATATGGGCCTTCCAAAATCGTATCGAAAAGAGCAAAATGTGCTTTACGTGATGCAATTTCCCTTAAAGATAATTTTGTGAGAACGATAAAAGCGCATTAACTAGTCCACAGACACTGCATTACAAGGTATATATCTTTATATGAACGCATTCCTCAGTCCTGGTTCCCACACTGCAGGAATTAAGTGTGGGAAAACATCAGGTAAGTACCGGGTTTCCATTGCAAGCGAGGGGCACCAAGAATGGGAGCAATAAAATATACTCAGGAAAAAATATAAGTAATATGAACAAATATAATGATATACATAATGCAATTTGCTCATTTGTGCTGTTTTCGATAAGTTAAGAATCCATATTTGAGCTAAATAAGATTTTGTCATTAAGAAATCTGCAATTATTATAAATTGATACAAAAGAAACAGTATCCTATTGTATGCACACTTTTCACACCAAAAAAAGTAATACTGTATCATGAAGTCAATGGCATACTTGCTCTCATAATCAAATGTCAAACTTCCACTTACACTGCAATATCAAAACTAAATTAAAGAAAAATGGAATAAATCTAGAAATAATGTAAAAACTGACTCCTCTTCATTACCATGTTCATGTTGCATAAGTTTGGCAAGTAAAGGATTATACGCACACATATAAATAACCCACTACTAATAATTGCGTACAAATCACATACATACAGTCGACACTCGATTTAACGGACCTCGATTTAATGGACTTCGGATTTAACGGACTCCATTCGCGAGACAAATTTACGGGCAAGAATGGCATATCAGACTGCTTATCGCCGCTCGAATAGTCAACTCAACATTATTTTTTAAGTTTTATTTTGGAATGCTTGGGTTTTAAGGAGTTTTAATGTATCAGATATTAAGATACATGTACTGAGAATCCCCGCGTTTACCTGGGTTGTTCCTGCAGCCGCCCGCCGTCACGCCTCGCTGCCACGCCCCCTGGTACACACGCGAGATCCACGGCGTCTTGTGTCGGAGGGATGGTTCGTCCCGGGAGGTTTCCCCGTCGAGGTGAATCACTTCCAGCTGGGAGAATGTCCGCACGAAGTCACTGTACGCCATCCTAGGAGGCAGGGAAGGAAGGGAGGGTTTCAGGGTGTGTGGGAAGGAAGGGAGTTTAGGCCACTAACTTCCTTGGCCTCATTATTTTTCTTTATCATATTCACAGTTTTTTTTCTCTAACATTTATTTCCTATTTTTCATAAGTTTTAACCACACACACACACACGCACGCACGCACGCACGCGCGCACGCACACGCACACGCACACGCACACGCACACACAAAGACAGACAAACAGTGTTGATAAAACCACCATCAGCCTTTCACTTTTTCTTCCCAGCACAAATCACACTAATCTCCCATCACCTTTCTCCTCAATTCACTTTCTCCTTCACATCTTTACTTGCCTCTAATAGCTCCATTGTCACCTTTTCTCTCTCTTCCCTCTGACACCTCTAGGTTTTACAATATTCATTTATTTCTCTTGCCTCTTCTCTTTTACAATATCCTTTTCTTTCTCTTCCCTCTGACTCCTCTAGGTTTTACAATAGACTAATTCTAATTCTCCTTCACTCACCAAAACTCCCCATCGGCCATGTACTTAAGGTTGAGTCTCTCCTTTTCCCTTGGAGGCACTGGTGTCCCACTCCGGCGATACTCTGCCCCACGCCCCGATGTACTCTGCAGTGGTGCCCATGGGGGTGCGCATCCTTACCAGTGTGATTTGCTCCCCGCTGTAGTTCTCCACCTGGTAAGGAAGGAACGGAAGAAGGGAAGGTAGGAAGAAAGTGGTAAGTATGGTTTGTCTTCCTTCGTTTTTTTTTTGTTTTTTTTTCCCCAGTTTGTCTTGTTACTTATCTTTAACATTTTATTATTTCCTGCATCTGCAGATCTACCTCATCTATCATATACTTAACATTTATATTTATATACACTATAGATCGATTTACATCTACTTCCGGTCCTTATCTCAAATGTAAAAATGCAAAACACCTCATTCAGTTCCGTGACTTTTCTTCAGTTCACTCATTCCTGCATCAACCTTCTCCTCTTTCTCTCCCACCCACGTCAATATAGTACTAAAAACTGCCTCCCATTACCTTCATAAGGCTCTATCAGTGGCGGAACATGGGGTGTAAATATGGGGGGGCACGTGTCCCCCCAGGCCCCCCGCAGTTCCGCCACTGCATATACCATCAGAATCTGGCGTATAAAAACCAACAAAACAAAAATATGAAGGAAAAAAGAATATCAGGAAAAAAAAGTAAATTACTCACTGTATCAAAATTGGAACCGAAAATATATAGAAGGGCAAAATTCTTGAAAAAAAGTCAGATACCTCAGACGTGTATAAAAACTGAAAAATTAAAATTATGAAGGAAAGCAATACATATCAGGAAAAATTGTTAATTATTTAAATAATTATAGCTAATTTGTCTTTATACGCCAGATTGTGAAGGTGCATGACTTTTTTTAAGAATTTAACTCCTCTTTCTATTCTTGGTCCCAATTTTGATACAGTGAGTAATTCTCTTTTTTTCCTGTATTTTTTTCCTCATATTTTTTTGTTTTGTTTTTACACACGAAATACTGATGATATGACTTTTTTTCAAGAATTTAGCAAGAAGGGGGCGGGGCGTCTCTCCCCCATTCTATAATTACATTTTAGAGGTATCTGAAGGAATTTGTGAAGGTCTGGAGAAAATAAAACCACTAATAAGGGCGGGAAAGGACTCTATAATTTTACCGGGTTTGCAATTGTAGCAGTGGCGTAACTGCGGGGGGCCTGGGGGGGCACGTACCCCCCCATTTTTACACCCCTTGTTCCGCCACTGGCCGTGACTCGCCGTGACGCCTTGTTACAGGTACACTACGGGATAATTACTCGTTAATTAAGCGTCAGAATTCTTGTTACTAACGCGAGTGGTTGGTGGTTGCAGTTATACGCCACATCTCAAATCCTTAACTTTCTTGTTGTGATAAGTAAGTCCACTTCCTAGCCAGACAACCAAACCAAATTAGTTTCCTTTGCAACATTTTCTTAAATGAATAAGTTTATGGGTGGACTATACAGTATATAGGAAGCAGTGGCGGAACAAGGGGTGTAAAAATGGGGGGGCACCACCCTAAGATGAGGGGGCACGTGCCCCCCCAGGCCCCACGCAGTTCCGCCACTGAACTCAATCCTTCACGTACCTATTCCCCGCCACTCACCTTCTCAATGCAGTATATCCTGTAGTTAATTCCCAGGACGATGCCACTGGCCAGCTTTTCAGAGGGCGCCTTGGAGGAGTGACTGGTGACCACGGCGGTGACCAGGGAGGTGAGGTCCAGCAGCTTGGCCAAGAGTCTACCGCAGGTGGTGGGGTCCGCGCGAAGACTCACAGACTCCGCTATGCCGCCAGTGAAGTCCGAGAGGCCGTCGAGGGAGGTGCCGTACTTGAGCGCCTCGTAAGACCCGTGGAGTCTGAGGGTATGATGGTGACGGAATGTTAAAAATATGCGGGTGATTTTTGCTTCATGAGACAAGCAAAAGGATGTTGTTGTTGTTTTCTCTCTCTCTCTCTCTCTCTCTCTCTCTCTCTCTCTCTCTCTCTCTCTCTCTCTCTCTCTCTCTCTCTCTCTCTCTCTCTCACACACAGAGAAAACAATCTCTTGAGTTAGAATACAATTGAATCACGTAATCTTTTAAAGGGCGCTCTCACGGATAAGTATACATTCTCTCTCTCTCTCTCTCTCTCTCTCTCTCTCTCTCTCTCTCTCTCTCTCTCTCTCTCTCTCTCTCTCTCTCTCTCGACACTACTAGATTTTATTATATTTATATGATGACACCTTTGTATGACTATTTTATCATTTTACGTTTTTCTTACTTTTAAATGACAACATACTTGTGTATAACTATTTTTACTATTTATTATTTTATTATTTACTATTCTATGATTTTACTATTTTAATGTGAGTACACACTTGTGTGATTTATTGTATGTTTAAGATTTTACTATGTATTTGATATTCGCATTATTGTATTATATAAGATGTACAAGAATAACCAATGGAAAATGGAAAATAAACTTCCGAGTCTAATTCTGATTCTCTTATCTTCCACAGGTAAAATGGAGCAACAAAGAGTGCTAACCTGTTCCATTAACAACAAAATGATCTCTAGGATGGCTCAGACAGGTCTTATAATGGACCAGTGATGCAGTATCGCTCGAGGGTGAGAGTTTAGCACCATTAAGCGCAATGGAAATTACGTTCTGGGTCTCAAGGGGTTAAAGCTCCATCGTACCCGCGCTCACCACTACCTCACTGCTAAGCCTCTCAACACTACCACTATAAGGGAACCTCTTGACACTCCTAAATCTGAAACTACTAACTTGCTACTCTTCTACCTATATGGACTAACTCTCTTACCTAACTAGGACTAACCTCTATCTACCTAACTTGAACTAACTTCTCTATCTAACTAGAACTAACCTCTCAAATTTAACGCACAGCAAACCTATTCACTTACTCTTGCACAATCCTATGAGATAAACGATGTCCTTTTTAGAGCATAGTAATTCGACATGCTTAAGGAAGTTGAACAATGCTACATGACTATGAATACTTAATGAACATAGCTAGGCAATACTAAAGCAAACACTAATGACTTCGTGAACACAACTCATTAACACGAAACCATAATTACAGTTACTCACAATCCTATCATTATGTTCCGATAGACAACGAAACCTCAATTACGACAGCCACATTCACAGCCATAATTAGGGTCAGCGGTCATACATTACGTGTGGGTTGAACACATTAAGTGATGCAATTCCGTACAGTGGACCTCTTGCTGCCTGTGATTGTATTGTGTGGCTCATGTAGTGCTCATGACACACTCTCTCTCTCTCTCTCTCTCTCTCTCTCTCCTCTCTCTCTCTCTCTCTCTCTCTCTCTCTCTCTCTCTCTCTCTCTCTCTCTCTCTCTCTCATACACTCACTTGGCATAGGCTTTCTCCAGCAGGGCAGGCCAGAACTGTGTGGAGGACTGGGAGTGGACGAACACCAGCTTGCCGTTCACCGTCGGGAGTCTGTCGTCCACCAGCACTTCCTGCCACTCCCCGCACCACCACACGCGGAACCTGCAACCACATCCACCACCATCATCACTACCACTGTCAGGATAAGTGTGTGTATGTGTATGTGTGTGTGTGTGTGTGTGTGTGTATGTCGCACCACCACACGCGGAACCTGCAACCACATCCACCACCACCATCACTACCACTGTCAGGATAAGTGTGTGTATGTGTATGTATGTGTGTGTGTGTGTGTGTGTATGTGTATGTGTGTGTGTGTGTGTGTGTGTGTGTGTGGTGTATGTCGCACCACCACACGCGGAACCTGCAACCACATCCACCAACAAGTTTACAACAAGTTTATTACAGAAAAGGCTAGGAGATTACATAGAAAGGGGATGTACAAGAATAAAAAGAACACAGAAATACCCACACCATCACTACCACTACCATTGGGGTGGCCAATGAGATTTCAGGTGTGGTCGTGGCCACCCCCTAGATCCGCCACTCATTCCTCTCACTCTCGCTTCCACTCCCTCCATTTCTCTCTCTCTACTTAACTTATGCTGCAGAAATATGAAGAAAAGCAACAAAATAAAGCGTTGTTTGGCCAAAATCCATCCCCTTCCTTCTCCTCCAAGCTGCCTGCACACGCGTCCTGCCCACTCGCCGGCCCGCTCTCGACTGTCGCTCGTACCATATTACTCAAGGAACTCAACAATGCTTCGAAACACTAAACCTTTCCCTTATTTCCTTCCCACTGCCTTACCCGTTGACCTTTGACCAATAATTATTGACCTGTATAGTTATCTAAGTCTTAAATGTTAGTAAATGTGAGTTATTAACAGTGTTGGTAAGATTTTGTAGTATTTTTTAAAGTTTATATTGATAGGGTTCGTTAATACTTCGAACTCATTAACAACGTCGCAGAGGATTGTGGGTAGGATATCATTTCTTTTTTTTTTTTTGCTACGTAGTTTGTGGGTTGTTAAGGGACTGGATTGCTTTGTTAGCAGTGGCGTAGTTAGGTATCTATCAATAGGGGGCACTAGGCAAGCGGGGCCACGATGCCACATAGAAGGGTATATTCTAAGATCAGATCAGTGGTGGGTATTAAAGCAATATACAGAATACGGCAAGCCATGGCCAGGGAGGGGGGGGAGGGGGGCCACAGTGCTTCCCATGGGAGGCCTACCCCCACCCCCCCGTAGCTACGCCACTGATACACAGACTACTTCTACTACTACACCATTACAGCCACCAATAACAACAAAACTACCTGAATACCCCGCAGTAGCCAGATTCTGCCTCGAAGTCCTGGTCGGCGGGCACCACGCGGTAGAAGAGTCCCTTGGTGAGGTGGAGGCAGCCCAGGCAGACACGAACCACCGGTCCCCTGCAACACACAACACACGCAACACTCATTACCGAGGCCACATGGGACACCCGACACTGCCTTCCCTCTGGTACAGCTTAGAGAGTTAAAACCTGTGTATCTATCCTTTAACCCTTCACGCCCAGATCTTTCCTTTGCTATATAAAATTGTATGTTGCCCAGCCATACAATTATAAAAAGTAACTGAATATACCAAATTAGCTAGTGGTCAAGGATACTAAATAGGTCATATCTATAAAATCTTGTTTATATTCACAAAAATCGACTTAAGGTATACCCAAAGTACAATGGAAATTACGTTCTGGGTCTCAAGGGGTTAAGCAATGGATATTTTCGACTATGTAAAGGAATAGATTAACCAGAAGTCTTCATTACCTCATGTGCTTATGAAAGTAATACATATTTTCTTTGTCACTTCCTAAATATTCATAAGACCGTTGACGTGTTACAACACAATACAAATCAAGTCCCTTTACGTTGAACACAAAACACAAAGACGTTCTTCACCCTAGTCAGACCAAACCTAGTACATCAGACTAAGTTTTCTGACGTAAAACGAGCTAATCCCCCCCAAAAAAAACGACTTGGATGAGACTTGTAGATGCGTCTGGCGAAATATATAAAAAAAAGTACATCATCAACAGAGGGAAAAACGATCCTCAACACAAAAGGCGAAGCATAGCCTCCAACCCAACATTTACGTCGTCTTCTCGGAGTTGCTGTATCACTATGACTCAAGGACATTTTTTCTCCCGCCCCGCCCATGAACGGTACGCGAAGAGAGGGCGTCGCGAGGTACTAGTGAAGGTTAGGTACTGAGGGTGTAAACATCGCACTTCACGACCCTTTACCCTCCCTTAGCTCGATCATCAAACACCATTTAGTTAGTATTAGAGTAAAGAAAGAAAATACATAAGAAAATATCACGCCAATTGTTCTTATTTCTTAACGGTGGTCAATTCAAGTCCCTTCCAGCACACACACACACGCACAGACAGACAGACAGACAGACAGACAGACAGACAGACAGACAGACAGACAGACAGACAGACAGACAGACAGACAGACAGACAGACAGACAGACAGACAGACAGAGAGAGAGAGAGAGAGAGAGAGAGAGAGAGAGAGAGAGAGAGAGAGAGAGAGAGAGAGAGAGAGAGAGAGAGAGAGAGAGAGAGAGAGCGCTCACATCAATTACCCGAGCAAGAAAGTTTACGAAAAGAAATATACAATCATATAAACCAAGAAAACAAAAACTCCTTCCCATCATCTGTCTCCACAACACCAACAAATAACTGCACAATATCCTCCCTTGCTCTCTCTGCCCTGATCCATCCATTCCCTTGTCTATCCTCCCTAGCCTTGTCATCCCTCCATTCCCTTGTCTGCCCTCCCTACCCTCTGCCAGTCCTAACACAACATCAGCCGCAGACACAGCAGCTCAGAGGCACAAAAACTAGACCGCCTCCTTTACTCCTTCTGACGTTGAGGAATTTGTAGAAAAAAATAAGGAAAAGCTTTGATGCGGCCTTCATACGTGCTCAGTCAACGCAGGATTACGACACTAGACACGCTTTCGGACAGACACACGGCAGGTATAATGGCAGGTTGGCATTTGTAGACGTAGATGAAAGTGAGGAGCTGTAGGAAAAAAGGCAGTTTATCCAAAAGAAAAAAAATGAAAGATTCGTTCGGAATGGTTTTTTTCGCACGCCATGTCTTTTTGAAGTCTTCCTCCATTCATCAATGGACTAATTGGGAAACATGGGTAGATATGTTGACAAGTATCGAATGAGTAAATAAACACATATCGTGGTTTTTCATGTCACTCAAATACATCGATGAGGTAAGTAAGATCCAGCTCGTTACAAAAACTAGAAGGAATAATTCTCTGTCAGGAACAAACACGCCATACACAACTTAAGAATCCCCTCACCTGTGAACCATTTATACACTTGCCTTCCTGTGTACGTAAGACCAAGATTGAACTGTAATTAGCACATCAAAAGCCTTGCGCTGGGACGTACAAGGAAATATTACGAAGGAATTATTTGGCTTAAAATCTGTGTGTGCGCGAGGCTAGATAGCGGTACATTACGACTATTATTACTATTAAGAATATTAGTATTTGTAGCACCAGTAGCGGCAGCGAAAACCTTCATGCATTTGCTGTTATACATGAAGAAAAAAAATATAGTTTAGTTTCACTCGTACAATCCCTCTACCACGCAGCCACTATTAACAGTAACTCCCTGATCACCATCCCTCACTCACACACATACAGACTTCATAGCCCCTTAATGAACCCCTTGAGACCCAGAACGTAATTTCCATTGTAATTTGGCCACCATTGTACAATTTATAATGCATATAAGCAATATTTTATAGATAAGACCTGTTTAGTATCCTTGTCGACTAACGAAATAAATAAATAAATACATAGTATTTTTTTCCCAACATGAACTTTTTCTGCACACACACTCTCTCTCTCTCTCTCTCTCTCTCTCTCTCTCTCTCTCTCTCTCTCTCTCTCTCTCCTCTCTCTCTCTCTCTCTCTCTCTCTCTCTCTCTCTCTCTCTCTCTCTCTCTCTCTCTCTCTCTCCTCTCTCTCTCTCTCTCTCTCTCTCTCTCTCTCTCTCTCTCTCTCTCTCTCTCTCTCTCTCTCTCTCTCTCCTCTCTCTCTCTCTCTCTCTCTCTCTCTCTCTCTCTCTCTCTCTCTCTCTCTCTCTCTCTCTCTCTCTCTCTCTCTCTCTCGTCTATAGGTAGCAAGGTCATACAAATCCAGCCAAGAAGGTCGTACATCGCCCTAACATAATTTCCCATAATTGTTCCTCCGCTGCACTTTCTCGTTGGCTCAGAGGACTCGTGTGTGTGGCTCGGGCCCTGAATGCTGCGCTGTGAACCCATTGCACAGGCGCCTTAGTCACTACTCCTGCAAGACTGTAGTGTGTTGCATTGAGTAAAGTAAAGAGCTTATATGTAGTAAGAGTAAAGAGTATTGAGTAAAGTCAAAAGCTTATGGTAAGAGTAAAGAGTATTGAGTGAAGTAAAAAGCTTATAGTAAGAGTAAAGAGTATTGAGTAAAGTAAAAAGCTTATAGTAAGAGTAAGAGTATTGAGTAAAGTAAAAAGCTTATAGTAAGAGTAAGAGTATTGAATAAAGTAAAAAGCTTATAGTAAGAGTATTGAGTAAAGTAAAAAGCTTATAGTAAGAGTAAGAGTATTGAGTAAAGTAAAAAGCTTATAGTAAGAGTAAGAGTATTGAGTAAAATAAATAGCACATAGTATAGTATTGAGTAAAGTAAAGAGCTTATAGTAAGAGTAAAGA
>JACEEZ010018770.1:115000-117500 GCA_016584305.1 Chionoecetes opilio
CTCTCTCTCTCTCTCTCTCTCCTCTCTCTCTCTCTCTTGTTTATATTTTTTCTCGTCTTTTTCTGTGACTTCATGAGTAATTTATTTGCCTATTTAGTTTTTTCTCTCTCTAAGAAGACTCGAGTAACTATTAATCTCTCTCTCTCTCTCTCTCTCTCTCTCTCTCTCTCTCTCTCTCTCTCTCTAACAGGAACTAATGATTAACTGGTCCATGAAAATTCAGTGCAATTACACACTTCCCGCTTTCTCTCCAATGCTTTCATGGTTTTCTCTTTCTATAATCACGCGACGCCTTTCACCTACTCACTCACTCTCTCTCTCACTCTCACTCTATTCTGTCACGCTCGCTACTGCTCCTACTGTTCATCCCACTCACCCCCTCCTACCCCCCCTCCCCAACCCCCCCCTCCCCCCCGCCATCCTTGCAGCAATCACTTCCTCACTCTTTAAAAGTCTTATTTCTTTATTGTGACTCGAGCAGTTTCTCTCTTTAAGAAGTTTTTTCGTTTTACTATGTTTTCAGTTCAGCTCTTGTTTCTCGCTCATTGTTTATTTGTTTTCCTTATGGTATGAGGACTTTTTGTTGGTTTTTTTGTTTTTGAAGTTGGTGAAGTTTTGGTATTTATATTCATGCACTTTCACTGCTTTTTTTTTTCTTTTCTATTTTTTTGGGGGGTTTAAGTCTGCCATTGTTCGCGTGTGTGTGTGTGTGTGTGTGTGTGTGTGTGTGTGTGTGTGTGTGTGTGTGTGTGTGTGTGTGTGTGTGTGTGTGTGTGTGTGTGTGTGTGTGTGTGTGTGAGTGAGTGAGTGAGTGAGTGAGTGAGTGAGTGAGTGAGTGTGTGTGTGTACCCCTAACTTCCTTATCAATCTTCTTGAAAGCTAAAAACATACATAGCACAAGTTCCTTCCATTTAATTAATCAGACATTTGTTCCTGTGTGCACGGATGATCGGTAAAGTCAACTCCACCAACAGTAACAACAATAATTCATCAGCGTACAGAGTTAAACAGCAGAGAAAAACACTAATCAACAAACACTGAATTAACCAGCTAACGAGGCTAAGCTAATAGCAAACAATCAGTACAGTGAAGTTTAAGTAGACACAGTAATGCACTTCAGCAGACAACGTAAAATAACCAAAAATAAACCTCAAATAACCTCAAAATAACCTACAACTAAACCATATAAACCTAAAATAACCTAAAATAAACCTAAAATAACCTAAAATAACCTAAAACAAAATCAAGTAAACTTAAAATAACCTCAAATAACCAAAAATAAGCCTCAAATAACCTAAAACAAAATCAAATAAATCTAAAATAACAAAAAATATACCTCAAATAACCTAGACAGAACCTACATAATTAACAGACAAAGGTGACATATAAAAATTAACAAGGCCGTGAATAACTAACATGGCTGACATATAAGCTTTAAAAGGTAGTACAAGTAAATCAACGCCTTAACCCCTTGAGGCCCAGAACGTAATTTGTATTGTAATTTAGTTACTTTTAGACGATCTTAAGTGAATATAAGCAATATTTTATAGATAAAACCTGTTTAGTATGCTTGTCGACTAACTCATTTGGTATATTAAGTCACATTTCGTAATTTTATGGCTAACAGACAAGTTTTTAAGTAAAGATCTGGGGGTGAAGGGGTTAATGCATACACGACAACCCTCGGAGACGACTTAAGACCTTCCTGATGGGGGAGCGTGGGAGTGTGTGGGAGTGTGTTTGTCTAACTGCACTGCAAGGAGGAGGCAGTAACGGAGGTGGCAGAGGGAGGGAAGCAGCTTTATACCTTCCCTTCCCCCTCCTTGTCTTCTTCCCTTCCTTGATCACAGAGGGAAGGGTGGAAGGGTGAATAGGAAGTGACTCCCTCCTACTTTTTTATCTTTTCTTTTGGGGAGTACAGAGGAAGGACTGTAATTCCCTTTCTTCCTCTCTTTTTTTGATGAAGAGAAGAAAGGAAAGGGAAGAGAGCCAGGAAATAAAGACAGGAGTTTTACATTTTCCGTCACTCCTGTTGGTATAGTGAGAGAGAGAGAGAGGAGAGAGAAGAGAGGAAGGAGAGAGAGAGAGAGAGGAGAGAGAGAGAGAGGAGAGAGAGAAGAGAGAGAGAGAGGAGAGAGAGAGATGAGAAAAGAGAGAGAGAGGAGAGAGAGAGAGAGAAAAAAAAAGCGTGAGGCTCCGGAGATAGATCGTAAAACTTTTGTGTTATGTTAAGCAATGTCATCAACTGTTGTGTGTGTGTGTGTGTGTGTGTGTGTGTGTGTGTGTGTGTGTGTGTGTGTGTGTGTGTGTGTGTGTGTGTGTGTGTGTGTGTGTGTGTGTGTGTGTGTGTGTTTGCAGACCCGTTGCGCACCTCTCTCTCTCTCTCTCAATTTTATCATGTGGACTTACGTAATCATTAATCAACAACTCAAACTATCGCCAACACACACACACACCACACCACACTCACACACCACACACCACACACCACACACCACAC
>JACEEZ010018770.1:125000-150000 GCA_016584305.1 Chionoecetes opilio
AGAGAGAGAGAGAGAGAGAGAGAGAGAGAGAGAGAGAGAGAGAGAGAGAGAGAGAGAGAGAGAGAGAGAGAGAGAGAGAGAGAGAGAGAGAGAGAGAGAGAGAGAGAGAGAGAGAGAGAGAGAGAGAGAGAGAGATCAGATCAAAATGTTTAATGTGAATAATGTACACATTATACATAATACATATATAATTAAGGGTACAAAATAGACAAAGGGCGCACCCCCCATGCAGGTTGCATGGGAAGGATTGCCATGATTAATGAAGTTAGATAGTAACATTGTTAATTACATTTAGATATGCATATACAAAAGACTGTTATGTTACATATATATTAAGTCCTTTATGAGCCATTGGCAAAGTTTGGGTGACTGTTTTTGACTTGGATAAGGTTACATGGTTGTAGATAATAGTGCAGAGAGAGAGAGAGAGAGTGAAAGAGAGAGAGAGCAGCAGTATATCTCCCCCACCAAGCTAACTGTCAAACTGTCGCCAACCTTTAAAAAACATACGTGAACACGGCAGAACACGGTGATTATAATAATGATGACAAACGGCCGCAGTGCCTCAGGGAGACAGTAATAACACGAAATAACAGTCAGGGTCGTAGAAACAGACACACTTTCAAGATAATGACGCTAGTTGACGATAGATGGCGTGGCGATAGGAGACGATGGGTGAGGGAAGCGAAGGGAACGGCGCGAAGTCTGAAAAGTTATCGTAAAGAAGGTTGTAGTAATGGCTTGTTTTTCGCGTATGACAGCTTAGCCTTGACATTCGCGGATCTCATTTCGTATACCCGCTGTTCGCATTATATGATAGCCAATGACAAGCAGGAATGATAAAAAGAGAAATTTATGAGTAAGAGTGTGATTATATTTTTGTCAGTCAAGTGTGAAATAAGTCTCTCTCTCTCTCTCTCTCTCTCTCTCTCTCTCTCTCTCTCTCTCTCTCTCTCTCTCTCTCTCTCTCTGAATCAGGAGATAGAAACAAGCAGTACAGATAAGGTGAAGCAAACAAGGAGACGTTATAAAACCTTTCCATCCGTTACCATTATGTATATCAACTTTTATTTTGCTATGTTTTCTTCAGTTCCATGTAGCTCTGGGCTTTGCTAAACACTCGCATGCAACACGTACTGGATAACAGGGGGGGGGGGGGGGGGTGAAATTCAAGATAGCTACCGAATACACTCACACATTCACCCACACGATAAAGAGGAGAAAGCCTATTAAGTAACAGCCTTTAATACATCCCCAACAACATGACGTAGCTAAAAGGTCTGACAAAACTGCTACACCACCAGACCAGCGCCAAGGCAACACCGCAAAGTTTTACACGTTTATTAAAGAAAAGGAGGGGGAGATTACAGAGAAGGGGGGGGTTACAAGAATCAAAGAACACAGAAATACAGAACAAGGTTGAACAAGGCTTGTAATTTTAAATGCTTTGTGTAATATAACAAATGAAAAGTTAAACACAAAATAACAAAATAGAAAAAGGTTACAGGGTACTCGGGAAATAATTATGAGGAATTACAATGAACATCAGGAAATAGCAATGAAAAATGAGAAAGATAAAATGATAAACAAAAACACCCACAAAAGAGAACACCGCACGCCCGCCAAGTGCTTAGATATTATAGTAACGTCAATAGTATAGTAATAGTAAAAGTAAAGTAATAGTATAGTAAAGTATAATAGTAACGTCAGACACGCAGCTTGTTACTCTGACCAAGGTAACTAATAGTAACTAATAATAATAATAAAGTAACTAACTGGTATTAGTTACTTTGACTCTGACGACACCCTCGGCCATGCCCCAACGACCCTATTCAGACACTGTAATAAGTTTCTGCCCTTAATCCATGTTGAAGGGCAAGGGTGTTACAGTTTCATGGAAAATATACTCTTGCGTAACACCACTCTTTGTGTAATATGATAACACACGTTAGAATTGATGATGGAATTACATAGAACCATCATTGTAGATTGCAGCTTACAAAACGTGCAGGTGATTATTATTTTTTTTTTTACATCATAAAGGACTGGCCAAGGCAAATAAAAGAAGCAACAAAAAGACCACTTAGTTACCAGTCCCTATAAAGAAGACAGTAAGAGAATAAAGAAGGGGGAGTGGGCCAATTTAGTTCGAGAGGTGTTTTGTCACTCCTCTCTTGAAAAAATGTAAGTCGTAGGAAGGTGGAAAAATAGAAACAGAAAGAGAGTTCCAGAGTTTACCAGTGAGGGGGATGAAAGAGTAAAGATATTGGTACTGATACTGCCAAATTACTCTCGATCTGTATAGCAAATATAAGATTAACTTTCTGGACAGAGCTACTTAACCCCTTGAGGCCCATAACGTAATTTCCATTGTAATTTGCCTATCATTAGACGATTTTTAGTGAATATAAGCAATATTTTATACATATGACCTGTTTAGTATCCTTGTCGACTAACTAATTTGGTATATTTAGTTACCTTTCGTAATTTTATGACTCGACAACATACAATTTTTAATAGCGAAGGAATGATCCGGGCGTGAAGGGGTTAAGATCCAAGAGATATACAGGCTGCTCCGTGACCTAGCAAGACACGTAACTAATAACCCACCAACGCAACAATTGTCAATACAGCCACTCCTCCCACAATGCACCTTGGTCACGTTACAACCTTTTTATAGAGCGCAGTGTAAGAAAAACTAACGAAATCAACAAATAACTCTACGAGGTTATCACGGTGCGTTGCGTTTCACAAGTCACCCATGCACTGACCACACCTTTGCCTGACGTGCCGTGAGGGCCCGTGCGGGATGCTTGCCTGCTCTCCCTTATAGGACGGATAACACCTGCACGAACTAAGGGGGACGTCCTGAACAACTTGAATTTACATCGACACTGTTTCTTCTCAGCACGACTTTTTATCTTTTTTATGCTGGATGGTGGAAGGTTTTCTCGACTTTTTTGCCTGCACTTCTAAAACCTGTCTGTGGTAACTAAAGAAGACGATCAAGAAGAGAACAGTCTTATACTGCACTACACGTTACAAATAAATTTTCTTGATTACCTTTTTTTTGACCAAAGGATAAAGAAAATGGAAATGGAGTGCCTCTTAAACTAAACTAAATAATTTCTGAATTCAACAATTAACTTCTTTATTTATTTATTTCTCTATTTTTGGTCAATGGAAAGACTCATATTGTCCAGTTATTGGCGATTTTAGTGACACGTCCAACTCAGATCTTTTCACCCCACGTCACGTCTGGCCTCGTCTTAGTAATTGGAGCTTGAAATGAAGTCTCCTGCAAGTGAAAACCACGCCATTGGGGATGTTTAGGAGGTGGTGTTGTGTTATTTCTTAAAGGTGATGTATGCGTCAAGGCTACCTACGTGTGTGTGTGTGTGTGTGTGTGTGTGTGTGTGTGTGTATGTGTGTGTGTATGTGTGTGTGTGTGTGTGTTGTGTGTGTGTGTGTGTGGTGTGTGAGGTGTGTGTGTGTGTGTGGTGTTGTGTGTGTGTGTGTGTGTGTGTGTGTGTGTGTGTTGTGTGTGTGTGTGTGTGTGTGTCTATTGCCTTAGTGTATGTGTTGTGTGTGTGTGTGACTGTGTATAGGTGTGCCCTATAACACAACACATTAGAAACCTTTACAGATTTAATACTGTTCATGACGTATTCTCTAATTTCAGTGATGTAATAACATGCAAAATTATTCATGAAGTTTTAAATAGTTATACTTAAGATATGCATATTCTTTTCCGTTAATAGTTTATTTCATTTTTTTGTCTTTCATAGGGACGTAGATCAAGCTGGCTGCTTGTTGAATTTTATGTGTTTAGTAGTTTATCGTAGTAGTAGTAGTTTTAGTAATTATTTTTTGTTGGACTACAGTTTGTTACTCAAAATTTGTGGGAATGTTTCATTTTTTGGACATTGAGTGTTTTGTCTATTCATTAATGATATTATGTGTAATTTATGTATAAAGCTGTGGTCAATAAATATCTATCTATCTATGTGTGTGTGTGTGTGTGTGTGTGTGTGTGTGTGTGTGTGTGTGTGTGTGTGTGTGTGTGTGTGTGTGTGTGTGTGTGTGTGTGTGTGTGTGTGTGTGTGTGAACCCCCACCCCTCCCTCCCCAGTCCCCATACAGAAAACACGCCTTGACATTAAGTTACAGACACTAAACTCAAAAAAAAGTCCGCATGAAAGTACACTCCTATAACCGAGCATCGTCCTTGAGGGTTCTGTCTTTAACATCACCACGACGCGGCTCAAGGCAATCTGTCCATTTCCCGTCACTCCTGCTGTCGTGAAATGCCTCCAGACAATATGATAAGGAGGGGTTGTTGCGCCACTACCAATGAGGGGGAGAGGTGACTTGAGTAGGGGGAGGAGGTGACTTGAGGTGTAGAGAGGTGTAGACAAACTCTTTTTTATCCCCTAGTAAATCACGTCCGCTGTGAGGGAACATGATAGCACACAACACCGCATCTACCACTATCATCACTACAACTACTACTATTACTACTACTACTACTACTACTATACTACTACTACTACTACTACACCACCACTACTACAAATACTACTACTGCTACTACCACTATGAAATGAAAATACAGTAAATTTGTGCTCCTGAAATTCGGGTACTTTTCTTTTAAAACATGTTGTCACTGAGTTTATACTTTTGTATGTTAATCTTTATTTGTAAATTATTGCCGGCATCGTATTCGTATTTAGATGATGTTAACTGATTTTATGGCTGCTAAGGAGCTCATGCTCAGCAGACTAATGCCTATAAAATGTGTATATATTTATTTATGTATATAATTGTTATTTGGCAATAAACTCTATAACTAACTATTACTACCACTATTACTACTACTACTACTATCACTACTACTACTACTACTATACCACTACTATACCACTACTACTACTACTACCTCTACAAATACTACTACCACTACTACTGCTACTATTACTACCACTATTACTACTACTACTACCACTATTACTACTACTACTACTATACCACTACTACCATACCACTATTACTACTACCCCTACTACTACTACCACCACTACAAATATTACTACTACTACTGCTACTATTACTACCACTACTACAAATACTACTACCACTATTACTACTACTACTACTACTAATATACCACTATTACTACTACCCCTACTACTACTACCACTACTACTACTACTATAACCACAACTCCAGCACCGTAACCTTCCACTCTTTCAAGTTTAAAAAAAATTGCCTTCGTCATCATGCATGTTGCGCCGCCAGGTACGTAAACATTTTGCCTCAAGACTTGCATGTACGTCCCTTCACGGCCTTACACTAACCACCACACCACCACCACCACCACCACACAGCAGAACAGACCAACACCGCTAAGTCATTCGCCGCAAGGGACACACACACACACACACCACACGCACACGCACACACACACGCACACACACGCACACACACACACATCACCATCATCACTAAGCCTGTAAGCAATGACGTCTCCTCTTCTTTATTTTTCTTTGCACATTTACGTAAATTACAATGAACAAGAGCATAATAATGATTGTAAATTGTACCACCACCACCACCACCATCACCACCATGCAGGCTGTTACCATCACCATCACCACCACCAGTACCCTCACTACTGGAATAGCTTGTTATAAGTGTATTCAAATCTTACAAAATCTACTTATCTTCTTATTCATGTACCGAATGGATGTAATATCACTTGAGTGGACCTAATTTGATCTCAGGTAAGAAAAAATGATTTGTTTTATATATATAACTTCAAGACTAGATAACAAATGACGCGTGTTCTGTAACGTCACTTAATGTACATTGATTACATCACAATAACATGTAATCCTTCCTTCCCGCGCGCACACACGCACACGCACACGCACACGAAGCAGATCAGGTAGCAACACAGAAATTAGGTAAATCACCATTAGGAAATCAGAGAGCAGCCAGTATTCGCGAAGGCCACCTGAACAGCCAGTACAATAATAATTTCACCCACTCGGACTCTATCGGCGAGATAATTGATTTTAATAACTGGTTTCATAACTAGACCAGACAACAACATCAACTTATAACCCAACAATTACACCTCGCCAAACACTGCTTTTACAGAGAGATACTCCCACCCCCCCGTCTAAGAACCCATGATATAGCAAATGGGTTTAATGATGTATTTATTTAGTAAGGGAAGCGTAGAGTAAATTTTAACCTATTTACTTCAACAAATAAAAAATAATAAATAAATAATTTGATAGTTGTAAAATGTAAATGTGTAATTTTTTCTTTTCCTTCTTTCTTAGATATGTTTTTATTTTATTTTCATTTTCATTATACTCAGCAAAGTTATTTATGTGTAACTTGTGTCTAGTGTATTATAGATCGTGTGAGTGGTACAGTGTATGTCACGAGGAAGAATTATGTGAAATGGGTATTGTTTGGAGCCTCAGACCAGCGTGCTCGGTGGCTAACTCAAGGTTCTTCCATATTAGGGTTGCTACTGATTGTATTACAGGTAAGGTATACGTAAGTGGTGATCTCTCTCTCTCTCTCTCTCTCCTCTCTCTCTCTTCTCTCTCTCTCTCTCTCTCTCTACTATCTTCAGACTTCATAGCGAGCAGACGTGTTTTAGTCGCTCCTGTATACCACAACTTGCCCTTCTACTGTTATTTAGTGGCCCACAATGGATACTTCTGTCTTGAAATCTCTCTCTCTCTCTCTCTCCCCCCCCGGAACAATAAATAACGAGGTAGGCAATCATGACATCCACCCATAATAGCAACACGGAGACAACAACAGGGAGCCTCGAGCATCATCCCTAATAAAGAAATTGCTGAACGAAAAAAAAGATAGAACCGGTTGATAAGAGGATAGAAAACAACGTACATTTATGATTTGAGAAAACTATCTTCTTAGCTACTACGACTACTACTACAACAACTACTACTACTACTACTACTGCTTTTGTCGCTGTTGCTTTAGTAATAGTATTGTCTATTATCATTGTTATTATTATCATTCTTATCATTATGAAAAGAATAACCTAATAAAGTCAGTTTGTGGTCTTGCGTCTGTCCAGTCAGGTTATAAGATCCGGGACAGGAGAGGAGAGAAGAGGTGAAGGGACTCTACGGTGTGTGTGTGTGTGTGTGTGTGTGTGGTGTGGTGGTGTGGGTGGGGGTGGTGTGTGGGTGGTGTGTGTGTGTGGTGGTGTGAGAGAGAGAGAGAGAGAGAGAGAGAGAGAGGGAGAGGAGAGAGAGAGAGGAGAGAGAGAGAGAGAGAGAGAGAGGGAGAGAGGAGAGGAGAGGGAGAGGGAGAGGGAGGAGGAGAGAGAGAGAGAGAGAGAGAGAGAGAGAGAGGGAGAGAGGAGAGGGAGAGGGAGAGGAGAGGAGAGAGAGGAGAGAGAGAGAGAGAGGAGAGGAGAGGAGAGAGGAGAGAGAGAGGAGAGAGAGAGAAGAGAGAGAGAGAGAGAGAGAGAGGGAGAGAGAGAGAGAGAGAGGGGGAGAGAGAGGAGAGGGGAGAGGAGAGAGAGAGAGAAGGAGAGAGAGAGGGAGAGAGAGAGAGAGAGAGAGAGAGAGAGGAGAGAGAGAGAGAGAGGGGAGAGAGAGAGGAGAGAGAGAGAGAGAGAGAGCAGTATGCAATCTGAGAGCACGAGCGACAGAATACCAAGAGGGAGAGAATGGCGCAGCAGTAAAGCAAAAGACAGAGACGAACGAGAGAGCACACGAATTAGTAGCTAGAAAGGTATAACAGAGGAAGAGAGAGAAGAGAGAGAGAAGGAGAGGAGAGAGAGAGAGGAGAGAGAGAGAGAGAGAGAGAGAGAGAGAGAGAGAGCCAATCACTGGAGTAGAATTCGCAAACCCTCCTAACCACAATCACAGAATTCACCAATAGGGAAATTTTTTGTCAATTGGCGCACAGTAACACACACACACACACACGCACGCACGCACGCACACACACACACACACACACACGCGTTCAGTAGTCTCCCCCAGAAAATTACTCGCTTATTAACCTAAGGGAAGAGAGAGAGAGAGAGAGAGAGAGAGAGAGAGAGAGAGAGAGAGAGAGAGAGAGAGAGAGAGAGAGAGAGAGAGAGAGAGAGAGAGAGAGAATGCACACTTTACCTACTTATTTACGTAGATTGAAAACTAGAAACACCACTATCTAAAACACACACACACACACATACGGAGCCTCAATTCCTGCAGCGTCGAAAACTACCACAAACAACCACAGTTTTCCACCACTGACAGACTTTTATTAGAGTGGCACGGGCTGGCGCGGGGAGACAAGGAGGCGAGGCGGTGGTGGTGGTGGTGGACGGTGCATCGAGACACAAGAAGAGGAGGAGGACGACGCTCAAATAAGTTCGAATCCCGAGTGAAAGTTTCGAGCGACCAACGACCCCGCTTGACTACCTCCACCACCACCACTACCTCTACTACCACTACCTCTACTACCACCTCTACCACAACCACCTCTATACCACGGTCACTGCCTGTTTGTGTGTGTCTGTCTGTCTGTTAGCTTGTATAATTAATCGTCCTGCTTGATATACACTTAGTTAGTTGTTCTGATTTATATTTTATTCAAGGTTAGGATTAAGGTTAGTATTGAGTTTTCTTCAGGAATAATTATACAGATGGTAAAATATGAGTAAAACGTTGGATATAATTTAGGCTTATTTGATGTTTACCTTTTTACAAGTTTTTTCTATTTTTCTTTTTTTCTCTCTCGTCCACTTACTTGTGTCGTATTTTCAGTTTGTCTATATATAAATCGTGCGGGATCTAGACCATGACACACACACACAATCCCCCACCCCTACACACACACACACACCACAATCCCCCACTCTCCCCCCACACACACATGCACACACACACACACGCCATCGTCGCACACCACAGTTTCAAATACCTGATACACACTCGCACAACTTGGGTCCTGACGCGAGCTCTCAAGAGGAGACTCCTTTGAACACCTTGCTTGCGGGCCGGTGACGTGCACAGCCGGGCTCCGCGCAGGCTGGCGGCGCTGCACCCAACACCTGTTCGCATCCTTGCAACATACTACAACGTGTGGCTATCATTCCATATAGTTCGCTACCCAGTTGATGTCTAAAACCATTAATTTATGCTATGCAAGCCAAACGCACGACTCATACATACGTTTAGGGGAGGTGAGGCAGACATTCCTTACTTAACTGATCATCGAATGCCCAAGTTTTCATAAGGACATAAGAACATAAGAAAATAAGGAAGCGACAAGAGGCCGTGAGACCTACACGTGGTAGTTCCTGTTACTTAACACTACCTACATCCACCTTTCATCCACATCCATGAAATTGTCTAACCTCCTTTTAAAACTCCCTATTGACTCCGCACCAAATACCTGACGACTGAGTCCTTCAAACCATAATGTTTAAAGCCTGAAATAAAATCATCAATATTCCTCTAGCTAAATAACGTCCACTGCTTGATGAGAGGGTTACATGACAAACTAATAACAAACTTGTACTGCACGTTCCTCTTTGTCATTCTCTGTTACAAACTGACACTAGTTATTTTTTTTTTTACGAGGTGAAAAATCCTGACCCCTTGCTGCTTACTGACTGATATTTGATGCCAGGAGAAGGGAATAGTAAGTTTCTTCTAAATTTCAACTGTATTTTATCATAGTTAACCATATTATCAAGTAAACTCCCCTGCATACCGCAGGGGAGGCGGAAGCGGAATGGTTAGCGTCTCCGACTGGCGTTCTCGGTACCTTACCTTTGAAGAATCTTGCCCGTTATCGGCGGAATTGAGGTGGGCCTCCACTCATATCTCATAACTCGGTGACCCGAGTTCGATCCCCGAAGAAAAACCAAAACCTTTCTGCACCGTCGAGTGGCCTAAGAACACCCACATGCCCTGCCCATCAACTCTACCTTCGATTGCGAGTGCATCGGAGGACACAGGGGGGCGGCATGAGCCTCTACAGGCGTCACTATAAAAATCCTGCCTGCGTCACCACGGGCGAGGACCATAATCAATTTATTACCAGTTTGTAAGTCACGCCAACCGAACATTAACCTGACGACATCGAGGACTCACATACACGAACACATCTCCAGCCCGCTAAATACCACACAGCTGCTAACATAATGCAGGGTAGAGGTGAAGATGGTGAGTTAGTGATCAAGTGAAGTGCGTTAGTGTTGGTATTTCTGGATCTGTTGTATACTCGCCCCACTCCCTCTTTGTAAGTGTCCTCCCCCTTTTCTCAATAAACCTATAAACTTGTTGGTGCTACATAACCCCTTGAGGCCCAAAACGTTATATTTTTTTGTATTTTGGCTACCATTAGACTATTTTATTGAATATAAGCAATATTATAATAGATATGACCTGTTTAATACACTTGTCCATTAGGTTAATTTGGTATATTAAGTTACTTTTCGTAATTTTATGGCTAACAACAGACGATTTTATATAGCAAAGGAAAGATCTGGGCGTGAAGGGGTTAAGAAGAGGTAGTGGTGGTGGTGGTGGTGGTGAGTTGCAATACCGAGGTTTTTATCGCTTAGTGTTTTTCTCCATTTTTCATTCATTTCCTTCCCCTTACGTATTTGCGTAAGATTTAGACACTGTTTCTGTCAGCACCGAACTAATACCAGTCAGTTTGTGAAAGTACAACCATATTTTTTTCTGCATCAGTGATTTGAAAAAAGTCCTTAGATTTCTGTAATTCAAAGCACTTAAAACTCATTCCATCTGTGGAAGACCTTTTTCTTTCTTTTCATGTGCATATCTCGTCCTTAGTTTCTACATTCAAGCTCTCTCATCTCCATCTCCCTCCTCTTCTTTTCTCTCTCATCTCTCCCCCCCCCCTCTCTTCTCTCTCTCTCTTCTCTCTCCTCTCTCTCTCTCTCTCTCCTTCTCTCTCTCTCTCTTCTCTCTCTCTCTCTCTCTCTCATATGACATCACCTCCACCTCCACATCAATGTATCTCTCGCAAGTTGATGTTTTGCGCGACAGCAGTAAGGAGACGCTCTATATACACCTAGGCTTCGAGTGAGTGGGAGAGGCGTGTGGGAAGCAGCAGAGTGTGGGAAGCAGGGAGTGGTGAGGGGACAAGGACAGACTGCAGCTTGTTGAACGTATGGAAGAGGACGAAGGGAAAACAAGAAAAAGGGAAAGGTTAGAGATGCAAGGGGGACTAGAAAAGTGAAGAGATAAATGACACTAGAAAAGGAATGCAAATTAGTTAACAGGAAAGAACAATCATAAGACTTTTACTTTATAATTATGGTTTCTGTTCACTTATTTGTATCGATGGGTATACACACTCATGGTCTTCCGAAATGTCTAGTGTGGAAGTAGGTGACTTTCGGTAAGTGTTCATTTATAGACATTGGGTTACTTTGTGAAGGGTTACTCATAGAGGGTTACTTATAGAGGGTTACTTATAGAGAGTTACTTATAGAGTTACTTATAGAGGGTTACTTATAGAGGGTTACTTATAGAGTTACTTATAGAGGGATACTTATAGAGTTACTTATAGAGGGATGCTTATAGAGGGTTACTTATAGAGGGTTACTTATAGAGTTACTTATAGAGGGATACTTATAGAGGGTTACTTATAGAGTTACTTATAGAGGGTTACTTATAGAGAGTTACTTATAGAGGGATACTTATAGAGGGTTACTTATAGAGAGTTATTTATAGAGGGATACAAACTATGCAGACAATGGTTGGTTCAATGCATTTACGACTTCCAAGCGAGAGGGTCCGAAATCTTTCTATTTCACAAAACTCGTAACCTGGCCGTACCCACACACACATTGAAAAGCATGTATGAAGACCCATTCCATCTTTCCCCCCCCTCTCTATCTCTCTCTCTCTCTCTCTCTCTCTTCTCTCTCTCTCTCTTCTCTCTCTCTCTCCTCTCTCTCTCTCTCTCTCCTCTCTCTCTTCTCCTCTCTCTCCTCTCTCTCCTCTCTCTCTCATCTCCTCTCTCTCTCTCTCTCTCTCTCTCTCTCTCTCTCTCTCCTCTCTCTCTCTCTCTCCTCTCTTCTCCCCTCTCTCTCTCTCCCTCTCTCTCTCCTCTCTCTTCTTCTCTCTCTCTCTCCTCTCTCTCTCTCTCTCTCTCTTCTCTCTCTCTCTCCTCTCTCTCTCTCTCTCTCTCTCTCTCTCTCTCTCTCTCTCCTCTCTCTCTCTCTCTCTCTCTCTCTCTCTCTCTCTCTCTCTCTCTCTCTTCTCTCTCTCTCTCTCTCTCTCTCTCTCTCTCTCTCAGTCATGGAGGTAGTATGAGGTGGAGACGCCCTCAGCCGCGCGGCCTGTGTTGTCTGGTGAAGCCACTTTTCTCCCCCGTCCGCCACACTGTTGTGGGCAATGTCACGCACTGGCTGACTGAGATACCCACTCTTTCTTTTCACTTTTTACACTGTTTTCACTTAATGATATCACGGTGTGTGAAATTATACTTCTGTGTTACTGCTACCATATTACATATCATATTATTGCATATTATTGCATATTATTGCATATTATTGCATATTATTGCATATTAGGTCCATATTACATATTATATTATTACATATTATACATGACATCATGTCCTTAAAACCAGGGCTTGGAAACGGTTTAAGGGAACGAAAACGAAAACCGAAACGAACGAAATTATGCTCGGAACAAAAACGGAAACGAGAACGTTATCATATTTACTGTTCCGGAGCAAAAACGCTATTTTGAAATCCCGGTAACCGGTTAATAACGTTTTTTTTTCGTTCCATGCCATATTTGGTCACTCATCCATTTTCACTTCCAGTAGCCAAATGATTTAAGTAAATGCATCTGTATTACATACATACATTAATTAAGTCTACTGTATTTGTTCACTTGGCAATTGACGATGTGGTTTTGTTTCAAATAGTATCATATGCACCACTTTTCATTTAATTTGTGAAGAATAACTATTTTTTACCTTTTATAATTATGAATTTTTGTCTTCGTGACAAGTGTGCAATACTTGGGATTATCCTTATCTATAGTATCAGTAAGTTTGTGTAAGATATTGCATGATCATAATACAAATCAGCGAATTATATAATTCATTGGCTCGATTGCTTTGTTTTTCTTCTGTATTTTACGTCTACAGGCATCCCTCCATTGGGCATTACAGGGTACAAGATTCAAGTGGCAATGCAAGAAAAATCTTCTTAATATCGTATAACACATATTAATTGGCAATGCAGGAAAAAACTTCTTAAATAATATTGTAAACACACATCTATTGGCAATGCAGGAAATCGTAATCAATATCGTATAGTGCATATTAATTGGCAATGCAGGAAAAATCTTCTTAATATCGCATAACGCATATTAATTGGCAATGCAGGAAACATCTTCTTAATATCGCATAACGCATATTAATTGGCAATGCAGGAAACATCTTCTTAATATCGCATAACGCATATTAATGGCTAATGCAGGAAAATTCTTAACATCGCATAACGCATATTAATTGCAATGTAGGAAACATCTTCTTATATATCGCAATAACGCATATTATTGTGCAATGCAGGAAACATCTTCTTAATATCGCATAACGCATATTAATTGGCAATGCAGGAAACATCTTCTTAATATCGCATAACGCATATTAATTGGCAATGTAGGAAACATCTTCTTAATATCGCATAACGCATATTAATTGGCAATGTAGGAAACATCTTCTTAATATCGCATAACGCATATTAATTGGCAATGCAGGAAACATCTTCTTAATATCGCAAACATATTAATTGGCAATGCAGGAAACATCTTCTTAATACGCATAACGCATATTAATGGCAATGTTAGGAAACATCTTCTTAATATCGCATAACGCATCTTAATTGGCAATGTAGGAACATCTTCTTAATATCGCATAACGCATATATTGGCATGCAGGAACATCTTTCTTAATATCGCATAACGCATATAATTGGCAATGTAGGAAACTCTCTTAATATCGCATAACGCATATTATTGGCATGTAGAAACATCTTCTTAATATCGCATAACGCAATTAAATTGTCAATGCAGGAAAAATCTTCTTAATATCGCATAAACGCATATTAATTGCAATGTATGGAAAATCTTCTTATATCGCATAACGCATATTATGGCAATGTAGGAAACATTTCTTAAATCGCATACGCATATTAATGGCAATGCAGGAAAAATTTCTTAATTATCGTTCCTTATCTTAACATCATCGTTCCTTATTTCATTGACACCTTTCAAATCGTGCAATCGTTAACTATATACTGCAGTTGGTTTAATTAAGAATATGCTTAGATTAATATCCAGTTTCGAAAAGAGATTATATATCGTGAGTATGTGCTTAAACTTTTAACGTGTTTCATAGCCTTAATGCTTGGTGCGCCGAATTTCAGTGTGAGTGTCCTAATTCGAGTCTTGGAGTACCACATGTAGTCATTGACTTCGTTTATTTAGTTCTATTTAATTAGTGGGCTGGTGTATTACGAATAATATAGTTTACATATAAATATAATAAATAATTAGTGATTCATGTCTTTACGCGACTGAGATTGCATACTCCTACAGCACGCTTCCTGTATTGTATATGTAATGTGTTGCTGTTTAAATCATATAATAATATAGTTCTTACGACATCTAGCGGTTTGATTTTGTGGTATATGCACCATGAATGTATGGCTTATTACCATCTATAAAATGGAGTCATGTATAGGCATTATTATTAGGCTAATAGCATATTCATTACATGGTTTGAGAATAACGTTCTAACCGGTTTTAATTTCGTTCTAACCGGTTCAGGACGTTTTGTTTGGAGGAGGAACGAAAAACGAAACGTTAAAATACTGTTTCTGATCGGAACGACCGTTTGAAATTATTTGGTTTTCAAGCCTGCTTAAAACTATTTATATATTGAATAGACTTACATACCACTAAATAATACTAATTTAACTTAGTCTCTTTGGTCTTTATGAATATATATCTGGCGGGAATGCCGGCGGTATAACCACTGCAGATAGTCTCGTACGCTTGATCAGTGAATGATGATATGACCGGTCATGTGATATGATGTCAACTTGAGAGACAGTCCTACCTGACATTGAGGACAAAGTGGCGTTTGTGTAACATGAGATAGACAACTGTAGGAGTTATCACAGCACAACACTCTCCCTGAATTTCTTCTCACCTATGAGGCATATGGCAACTACGTCTCTGGATGGCACTGTTAAATTGCTTTTATTTTTTGCTTTTATTAAAGCATGAGTCTCATCTACATTTTGGAGAACTAAGGCATTACAATAGGCCTCACATCTCAAAGATTTTCTCAGCTTTAAAGCTACAAGCCCGGCTATATATTATACTACCTTTTCTGAATAAGGAGAGATTACACAGGCCGAAGCTACGCTTTCCATATTCCCCTCAGCAAGTGCATTATTAAATTCCTCATTATCATCACTTACACCAACCTCTAAAACTCTGCTTTTATCGAGGGAACGGTTCATTGCACTATTAGATGGCACATTGACATTGACAGCTTTTAAATAGCAGAACACACAAGGAGCGACACTCCTGCCGTGGAAGTGAACGTATAGTACTGATGGCGTATGGAAGCGCTGCTCGTCTATTTCTCTCCACATAAAACCTTAACCCTGAAAAGGGCACTTCAACACTGTCCCTCTATTCTAGGTGACGTCCCTCCCATTAATTATTTAAGTGTTCACTTGAACAAAAATCGGGAAGGAGGGAAGTAAGGGAGGGAGAGAAGGAGGGAAGGAGAGAAGGAGAGAAGGAGGGAGGGAGGGAAGGAGAGAAGTAAGGGAGGGAGGGAGGGAGAGAAGGAGGGAAGGAGTGATATGGGAGGGAAGGAGGGAAGGAGGCAGTAGAGTTATATGGGCTGCCTTAGCCCACAGCAAGATGGCTGACTGACAGTTCACTTGACTTCAACCCGCGCGGCTGAGGGCGCCTCCACCCATTCTACCTCCATGGTCATGGGCCAACCATTTTACATCTCATGTAACCTCTTTAGTAGTAGTAATTGTAGCAGTAGTTTTTTTATGTAATAGCAGTAGTAGTAGTAGAAGCAGCAAATTCTAAACTTAGTAACGACAGCAGTGTAAACCGAAACAATAATTTACCTCTCTCTCTCTCCTCTCTCTCAATAATATACTATCATTCGCCACGTTTACTCAACAAACACTAAAAGTCTTGTCAGAGTAAATGACCTGACTGACCCTTAACAAACAACCATTGACCCAGCATCACCAGGACTTTCTTGCTAATAATATAATACAATATAAAACATGACTAAATATTCCCACTCACAAACCCTGCAACACACATTTTAAGGTAAATATACAAACACACCTTCGTAATTCCACATAGCTCGAGCCTAAACTACACTCTCAGAAATGGGGGGTATATTAAGGGTAGAATCGTTACATCGCACCATCACTACCCTTTTTAAACCCTATGTCCAGGCAGGAGGGTAGATGCTGCCGATTATACCCTTCATCTACCCTCTATCTACCCTTTTTAGACGAGAGGGTTGGAAAAGGGTATATTTGCGTCGATCCGAAAGGGTATATTTGTAAGAGTAGAAAAAGGGTAGCAGTATTTCATCACTACAAATACCCTTTTTCTACCCTTTTTTTCTAAGAGTGTATGAAACCTCTGCCTCTAATGAGCTATATGAATATTGAATAACTATAATGAAGAAATATAATGAATAAACTATGAAGCCTCTAAACTATATACTCTCTGCAACGGGTTTAAACTATCCATATCCTTATCAGCACATAAATCCATGGTAATAACACGCCTGTCACAGCTTTGATACACACGTGGTTGGAGGGTGGACGGGTGGCTGGGAGGAGGCAAGGAAGAGAAAGGATGGTCAAGGGATGAACAAAGTAGTGAAGAATAGGAGGGAAGGGAGAGAAAGGATAGTCAAGGGATGAACAAGGTAGTGAAGAATAGGAGGGAAGGAGAGAAGGATGGTCACGAGATAAACAAGGTAGTGAAGAATAGGAGGGAAGGGAGAGAAAGGATAGTCAAGGGATAAACAAGGTAGTGAAGGATAGGAGGGAAGGGAGAGAAGGATGGTCACGAGATAAACAAGGTAGTGAAGAATAGGAGGGAAGGGAGAGAAGGATGGTCAAGGGATAAACAAGGTAGTGAAGGATAGGAGGAAAGGAAGAGAAAGGAGGGAGAGAAAGGATGGTCACGAGATAAACAAGGTAGTGAAGGATAGGAGGAAAGGAAGAGAAAGGAGGGAGAGAAAGGATGGTCACGAGATAAACAAGGTAGTGAAGGATAGGAGGAAGGAAGAGAAGGAGGGAGAGAAGGATGGTCACGAGATAAACAAGGTAGTGAAGGATAGAGGAAAGGAGAGAAAGGAGGAGAGAAAGGATGGTCACGAGATAACAAGGTAGTGAAGGATGGAGAAAGGAAGAGAAAGGAGGGAGAGAAAGTGGTCACGAAACAAGGTAGTGAAGGATAGGAGGAAAGGAAGAGAAAGGAGGGAGAGAAAGGATAGTCACGAGATAAACAAGGGATACATATAGTGAAGGATGGAAAAGTGCCTAAGGGAGGGAAGACAGATAATGCTAAACGGAATAGACTCTTGAGGAAGGTAGTAAATGGAAGGAAGATGTGGTTGTGGGGATGGAAAGGGAGAGAAAGGATGGCGATAAACAAGATAGTGAAGGATGGAAAGTGCCTAAGGGAGGGAAGATGAACAATGTTAAACGGAATGGAGACTTAGGAAAGGTAGTGAAGGGAAGGAAGAGGGGGTTGTGGGATGGAAAAGGAGAGAAAGGATGGTCACGAGATAAACAAGGTAGTGAAGGATGGAAATGTGCATTAAGGGAGGGAAGACGATCAATGTTAAACGGAATGGAGACTTAGGAAAGGTAGTCAAGGGAAGGAAGAGGGGGTTGTGGGATGGCAAGGGAAAGAAGGGAGGGTGCAGACAAGAGGGTTTCATAATTATAGTGGTGGTGAAAATAAATTGAATTCTATGATGCATATTTTCTTTCCCTTCTCGCTCTTTCTTCTCCTCCTCATCATCATACATCATCTTCCCTTTCTTGTTATATCCAGGGATGACTCGGGAAAAACCTAACAGAGGCCTTTAAAAAGATACTGAGAAGAGGAGAAGAGGAGGAGGAGGAAGATGAAGGTGGAGGAAGAGGAGGAGGAGGAAGAAGATGAAGGTGGAGGAAGAGGATGGAGATGGTTGCACAGGAGAACGAGAGAGCACACTTAAGTAGAAAATAAACACACACACACACACACGCACACCATTAATCAAAACGCAATCTCCGAAACAATTACCACTCATTAGATAAAAAAAACCTAATTGCAGAACAGGTAAGTAACGATAAGAACTTTTAATTAACGGAACTTAACCCATCCTCCTCCCTTCATTTTGCATACCCTTCCTATTTTCCCTTCCCCCCTTTCCCTATTCATCTAAACATAAGTACCCTTCACGCTTGCCTTTTCATCCCTTACAATCCATCTTTCAGTCCATTTTCTGAGCCTCTCCTGTAACCTCCTATCTACCTGACCCTTCCCTCCTGCCTCTCCCTTCTTCCTCCCCTACCCTTCCTTCTTCCTATACCCTCCCCTACCCTTCCTCCTGCCTCTTCCTTCTTCCTATACCCTCCCCTACCCTTCCTCCTGCCTCTTCCTTCTTCCTATACCCTCCCCTACCCTTCCACCTGCCTCTTCCTTCTTCCCATACCCTTCCTCCTGCCTCTCCCTTCTTCCTATACCCTCCCCTACCCTTCCCCCTGCCTCTCCCTTCTTCCTATAGCCTCCCCTACCCTTCCCTCCTCCTTCTATAATAGCGGTGTGATCAGTATTCAAAGTCCACCACGTAGTACGGTGACCTGTGCAAAGAATGAATAAATGCCAATAGTCTACCACACCTTCCGCGATCTTGTATGCCTTCCTATCATTTATCTCGCTCTCTCTCTTGTAGCTTATGTCTTGTATTTTTTTTCTTTTGCCTTTCTAATGTGCGTGTTTCCAAGTTTATTAGAGCGAGACAGTGACAGCAACTACCATCGTGAAAAAATAATAGCACACATTCCACATCTCTCTCTCTCTCTCTCTCTCTCACACACACACATTCCCTCCTCCTATACCTCTACTCTTTCTCTCCTTAATCTTTCAAGCTCGTAAAATGAACGGCACTTAATCCCTTAGGCAATCTCGACCCCAAGAACCACGGAACACAGTCCTAGGACGCTCCCTTGTGGCTACGTAGACAGCTATCAGAACAGGTGCGTCCGTGAGCGTGGCTAGAGGGCGGGACGGCACAGAGAAGAAAGGCTCGCTTAGCTTGCCGCACACACACACATATACACACGCATACACACACTGACATTAAAGCTCTTTGTCCTATATACCACAAGGTGAGACTCAGCTTACTGTTAGGCCTTAGAGGGGTCCTTAAGGTAGGTTAGGATGGTAGAGAGATGAGGTGTGAAAATGGTGGATGCTGTGATAATGGATAAAGGGAACACAGTAAATTGAATACAGTTTAGGATATGTTTAGAGGCGAAGAGTAACTGTTTCGGGATAAATGTGTTAGTAGTAGTAGTAGCTAGTAGTGGTAGTGGTGGTAGGAAGATAATGGATGAAAGAAACACTATAAATGAGAAGGACTGTACAAGGTGTGGTTAGTCTTTTAAATTGAATACAGTTTATGATATGGTTAGATGCGAAAGAGTAACTGTTTTGGGATAAATGTGTTAGTAGTAGTAGTAGTAGTAGTAGTAGTAGTAGTAGTAGTAAGTAATAGTAGTAGTAGTAGTAGTAGTAGTAGTAGTAGTAGTAGTGGTGGTGGTGGTGGTGGTGGTGGTGGTGGTGGTAGCAAGACTCTTCATGATACCGGTATTACTCGACCATTACTTCATCGAGTGGTTTGCTGAGCCCGAGGTCGAGTGCGTGGGTCGATAGGGCTGTGAGGGGTCGTCAAGCAAGTCCCGGTGAAGCCACACACACACACACACACACACATTAGGACTTCGGAACACGCCAAATAGTCCTTTCTCGCTACCACAATAGCCTGTAAACGACACTCAAACTACCAAGAGATGAATACAGAACACTGCAATTCCACGCGTACCCTTCCAGCTATGTGACTGTCCCCTCCACCACCACCACACCCGCTACTTCCCTACAAAACTTCCCTCCACCACCACCACACCCGCTACTTCCCTACAGAACTTCCCTCCACCACCACACCCGCTACTTCCCTCCACCACCCGCTACTTCCCACCACCACCCACTACTTCCTTACAGAACTTCCCTCCACCACCACCACACCCGCTACTTCCCTACAGAACTTCCCTCCACCACCACCACATCCGCTACTTCCCTCCACCACCCGCTACTTCCCTACAGAACTTCCCTCCACCACCACCCGCTACTTCCCTACAGAACTTCCCTCCACCACCACCACACCCGCTACTTCCCTACAGAACTTCCCTCCACCACCACCACACCCGCTACTTCCCTCCACCACCCGCTACTTCCCTACAGAACTTCCCTCCACCACCACCACATCCGCTACTTCCCTCCACCACCCGCTACTTCCCTACAGAACTTCCCTCCACCACCACCACACCCGCTACTTCCTACAGAACTTCCTCCACCACCACACACCCGCTACTTCCCTCACCACCGCTACTTCCCTACGAACTTCCCTCCACCACATCCGCTACTTCCCTCCACCACCCGCTACTTCCCTACAGAACTTCCCTCCACCACCACCACACCCGCTACTTCCCACCACCACCCGCTACTTCCCTACAGAACTTCCCTCCACCACCACCACACCCGCTACTTCCCTCCATCACCCGCTACTTCCCTACAGAACTTCCCTCCACCACCACCACATCCGCTACTTCCCTCCACCACCCGCTACTTCCCTACAGAACTTCCCTCCACCACCACCACACCCGCTACTTCCCTCCACCACCCGCTACTTCCCTACAGAACTTACCACCACCACCACCACACCCGCTACTTCCCTCCACCACCCACTACTCTCCTACAGAACTTGATGACTTGCCGGCCGCTTCCCCCGCCGGCCGCCGCCAGCCAACCCGCGGTACTGGTCGCCTCCAACGGGACTCTGACAAACCGGATTCACGACTCAGGCAAAAATCACACACCTACTTGTGGCTCAGTGGTAGTGTTGCATTTTACTGACCATCAATCAGTCTCTCTCTCTCTCTCTCTCTCCCACACCCAAGAAGGAGGATCCACAGAGGACATAATATTATCCACAGCCTCGCTACCGCCCAGATCACATATCAAAAGTCAATGAACTGCGCGACGTAGAGGAACCCAAACACACAACCCCTCAAAGGACACCCCACTAAACACAGGTCTTAAGTAGCCTGGAGGGACCAACACGCGAGGAAGGAAAGGACTCATTACAACCACACGAATATGATGGTAAAAAGACGCAATTTGGAGGATAATTTTTGTTTTGTCTTCTTTTTTCAGGAGGTTAAAATACGCTCAATTTGGAGAGGATAATTTTTGTTTTGTCTTCTTTTTTCAGGAGGTTAAAATACGCTCAATTTGGAGAGGATAATTTTTGTTTTGTCTTCTTTTTTCAGGAGGTTAAAATACGCTCAATTTGGAGAGGATAATTTTTGTTTTGTCTTCTTTTTTCAGAGGTTAAAATGCGCTCAATTTGGAGAGGATAATTTTGGTTTTTACTTTTTTTCAGGTTAAAGTACGTTCAATTTGGAGAAGATTTTTTTTTCATGAGGTTTAAAGTACGCTCTCTTGGTATAATAAGGTCAGTGTAACCTCGTTCTGCCCCACCACACTATTGCCACAAAACCCTTCCAGCTATTACTGCCTTACTTTATGAGCCGCTGTTTGTTTACTCAAGCTTAACCTCCCGCTACTACGACCATAACGATGAAAAAAAATACCTTACTATTTTTTCTCAAGTTTGTCTAAGGCTAGGTAGGTCAGTAAATCGTTGATGCTGGTTATCCTAAGGCACTATAGTCAATCAGATTAGTTTGTATTAGTAACACACATAGTAACAATGCTAAATAAACATTAGTACTTTACGTAGCCTTATCGCAACTTAACGTACGCATTATCACCACCACCACACTTTCAGGGTTTTATAATTATCATACTCCATCTAATTTCATTTACAAGATCATTAGTACATTTCTGCTAATAATACGATAATAAATGTTTGAGCAAATAGTGCTGACAACGCGACGTTTTATACTGTTTCCAAAAAAAATCTGTTTATTCATCATCACAAACAAACATCCTAAAACACACCAAAACATGAAAACCACCAGAAGCCAACATCACAACTACAGTCTCACCACCACCAAAAACATCAATTCTAACCCTTTAATAACTTGACTTGTAACCATTGATTCTCCATTAACCACGAATATTCATCCCTTATAACAGGTATACCATTTTAGTAGTACCATCACCACCACCACCAAAAACACCAATCCCTACCCCTCCAACTTAACCACGAATCATCTTCCCACTTAACAAACACCACTATAGAAAAACCACAACCATCACCACTACCATGTACTATTATTACCTCATCAAAACCACCATCACCACCACCACCACCACTAGCTATCCCCATCACCACCACCACCACCACTAGCTATCCCCATCATCATCACCATCACCACCTATCACCACCACCACCATTTACTTTTACCTCACCACCACCACCACTAGCTATCCCCATCACCACCACCTATCACCATCACCACCTATCACCACCACCACCATTTACTTTTACCTCACCACCACCACCACTAGCTATCCCCATCACCACCACCTATCACCATCACCACCTATCACAACCACCACCATGTACCTCATCAACACCAACACCACCACCACCACCACCTATCACAACCACCACCACCACCATGTACTATTACCTCACCCCCCCACTAGCTACCCCCCCCTCCAATCACCACCACTAGCTATCCCCATCACCACCATCTATCACAACCACCACCCATCACCACCACTAGCTATCCCCATCACCACCACCACCACCATGTACTATTACCTCACCACCACCACCACCAGCCCCTCTCCGCCACTCCCACCGCCTCGAGCACCACCACACTTTCTACGCAAGTATTCCTATCTCCGCAGCGCACCCAGATAGCGGCTCAACACTGCCGTAACGCATCGACTAGCCACCAGCAGACGGAAATGCCAGCCACCCTTGCACCCTTGCCTTGCCTTCACCTCGCATACTGTACATCGAAAAAAAGAAAGAGAAAAGGTATATATAAAAAAAAAAAAAAAAAAAAATAATATATAAAAAAAAAAAAAAAAAAAAAAAAAAAAAATATTGGTCAACCTCTTATTCTTCTTAATTTTTTTTTTTAACACGAAAAAAAAAATAAAAAAAAACTTGGTCAACCTCTTATTCTTTGCTTTCATTTTTTTGTTTTTTTTGTGAGGGGAATGGTAAAGATATATCACATACAAGTCACTTCCAAAACCACAGATGACAGCAAAATAATAAACGATTCTATTTATGCTCTTCAAACAAACAAAAAACACGCACAAACATTCAGACACATCATATATACAAGGAATATTAATATATCACGTACACATACATACACACATACATACGTACATAGGCAGTGTGCATACATGGTGTCCTACTTCAGACAGCATTAAAATCTCCTATGAAATGAGACGCGCAATGAGGAGGAGATACCGTTAAGTTAAAGGCCCTCGGGTAAACATTAAAGTCCGTGGTAAGACTGAGCCAAGGTTGTTACACCCTCGCCTGCGTCTACACACACACACACGCACACACGAAAAAAATATATATGAAACTATTAATCATCACTTAACAAGACAACTATTTCAAACATACAACTCACCTTTATAGTACCGTGTCCCGGAGTATATATATTCAGTAACACTAACTAGTAACGACCACGAACAGTTCAGTAATGATGGTAACAGTCACGTCACAACGCTACAGAGGCTATACACAGCCCTCACACAACAAGGAGACAGGTGACACTGCCAACAGGTGCCGCGGGAGCCTCACTTCTCCCGCCTTGATTGGGAAAACGTATCGTACAGCATCAGAAATATGTCCTTGTGGCTTGCAGGAATACCGAGAGGGTGAGACGAAGTGAAGACAGAAAGAGAGAGAGAGAGAGAGAGAGAGAGAGAGAGAGAGAGAGAGAGAGAGAGAGAGAGAGAGAGAGAGAGAGAGAGAGAGAGAGAGAGAGAGAGAGAGAGAGAGAGAGAGAGAGAGAGAGAGAGAGAGAGAGAGAGAGAGAGAGAGAGAGAGAGAGAGAGAGAGAGAGAGAGAGAGAGATAGAGGCAGAAACGAAGAGAAGACAGAGATAGAGAGAAGGGGATGATGGTACACGCGAACTTTCACATCAAGTATTGCAAAAATGTCCGTTTTACCGACCGCCCTGTACGTACAAGGCCATGTCATGAGATTCAATACTAATGAGATTATTGTTTTAGCATCATGAATAATAGTTACAGTGATGACAACATCCATTCTACACTAATCTTACATACGTACTATACAGATACCTTATAATTATACATGATTTAGAAGGAGTGCAATAGCTAACAATAAGATTTTGCTCATTATTTCTTTCTTAATGCCATCCCACTTATTTCTTTTATTTGGGAGAAGGTCAAATTGTGCAAGATTTATAACTATCTTCTTTCCTAATAATTACATCTGATAATAGTAAACAAAGTCGTATTCATATTAAGGGAAGTGCAAATTAATGGCACCACCGTGTCTGATATCAATGGGTGTTTCCAATGAAGGGAATCTTGACTGCCTTATCTCATCTCCACCGCCGCTAACAACCTCTG
>JACEEZ010018770.1:155000-255000 GCA_016584305.1 Chionoecetes opilio
ATACCCATTGCTAGGGAATTTTCCTTAATTGATATATGTATAGATTTGGACAATTTTGGGAGAGCAATAAATGAGTCGTGTCTGCCTTCCCTACCCAAAAACCCAAGTTTTCCATAAGGCCACCATGCTTGCTGGTCATAGGAGGTCAAAGAAAAACCTAACCTTTCTAGCCAGAAGGGGCTGCGCCCCCCATGGACCCCCTAAGTGTTGCTAATCTAACCTCACTATAACCCCCTAAAAGTTACTAACCTAACCTCACTATAACGAATACAGTTGATTCGGGCCACCAGTTGAATCAGGCCGCCTATATTAAATGCATACCAAGCATGCATTTATGCATAACCTTATAGGTTTTAATGAAACCTAACCTAACCTTAACCACAAAGTATACCTAATCTAACCTTAACCACAAAGTATACCTAACCTAACCTTAACCACAAAGTATACCTAACCTAACCTTAACCACAAAGTATACCTAACCTAACCTTAACCACAAAGTATACCTAACCTAACCTTAACCACAAAGTATACCTAACCTAACCTTAACCACAAAGTATACCTAACCTAACCTTAACCACAAAGTATACCTAACCTAGCCTTAACCACAAAGTATACCAAACCTAACCTAACCTTAACCACAAAGTATACCTAACCTAACCTAACCTAACCTTAACCACAAAGTATACCTAACCTAACCTAACCTTAACCACAAAGTATACCTAACCTAACCTAACCTTAACCCAAGTAACCTAACCTAACCTAACTACCTAACCACAAAGTATACCTAACCTAACCTTAATCACAAAGTATACCTAACCTAACCTAACCTAACCTTAACCACAAAGTATACCTAAGCTAACCTTAACTATACAATATATTAATACACTATAGGCGTGTATCACCCTACACACGCCACTCCTTTTCCTTCCGCAAACTTTTCTCGAAAGGCACAGCTGTCTTGCTGCACCATTAAAGGATGCATGCATGCGGCATATAGCAAAAAAAATATATCAGAAACACCCACATATCTTCAAGTACTATATTTATCTCTGTGTTTACGTGCCTCTGATCAAGCGCGGGAAGATGAGCCTCCCTGATGCTACGTCACCGAGCCTGAGCATGAGCGTCTGCAAACCTTGAGAGCGTTTTGAAAACTCGGGGAATTTGCAGATTTTGATTGCGGATTATTTAAAAACGGCTGACTGGATACAAAAAGTGACGACGTATTGTTGATATACTCGTTAATGGCTATGATTTGATTGCATTAAATCAGGAATGATGAATCAGGTCTGGACGATTACTTTAACCCCTTCACGCCTAGATCTTTCCTTTGCTATAAAAAATCATCTGTTGTTAGTCATAAAATTACAAAAGGTCACTGAATATACCAAATTAGTTAGTCGACAAGGATATTAAACAGGTCATATCTATAAAATGTTGCTTATACTCACTAAAAATCGTCTAATGGTACCAAAATTACAGTGGAAATTACGTTCTAGACCTCAAGGGGTTAAAAGGGAGTTGGTAAGTTGTGTCAGTCAGTCAGGCCAGTCCTTTGTGATGTTAAAAAATATTTTAAAAAATGGCGATGTAAAATAATTTGCTTTTGTATATTTCTGTCGTTTAAAGTTGTGTTTCTGATTGTTGTTTGGCGGTTTGATTGTCTTGATTACTGTCGATTGTTTTGCGTTCCAAGGAAGTTAATGATGATATAATACAAGGTACTATCGAGATTCCTTCAGTGAGAGTGTTTGCATACCTTGAGAAATTATAATAAATACCGTGCGAAACTCATAACAACGCAGGTAGCAAATGATGATGATGACAATAATAATGATAGTATGATATAGATAAGAATGATAAAAATGATGATAATGATAATAAAGTCATTCAAACGTTGCCCTAGCTGGTTTCCCCTAACCCATCAACGTACGATAATAATATCAATAAAATACTGATAATAGCACTACCATCACCACAACTCAACCACCATCACAACTACCGCCCCCACCACCATCATCACCACCATCGCCAACAACAACAACAGCTATAAAACATCAATGGTGATGATGATGATAATGATGATAATAATAATGAAAATAAACAATAATAATAATGACAATGGTAAGAAGAAGAACGATAATAACAATGACAGTAACAATGATAAGAAGAAGCACAACAGCATCAACTATTTCATCATCAAAGAACACAAAACAAAGAAAAGCAATGAAATAACTCCTTCACGCCCAGATCTTTCCTTGGCTATATAAAATCGTCTATTGCTAGTCATAAAATTACGAAAACTAACTAAATATACCAAATTAGCTAGTGGACAAGGATACTAAATAGGTCATATCTATAAAATATTGCTTATATTCACTAAAAATCGTCTAATGGTACCCAAATTACAATGAAAATTACGTTCTGGGCCTCAAGGGGTTAAGGTTATGTAGTGCTGTAAGGAGGAAGAAGAGGAGGAGGACAAGGACGAGGTAAAGGAGGCCGAGGAGGAGAAAAAGGAGAGAGTACAAAGGGACAAAGAATTAGGAACACCATAGGAAGAAAGGAACCCGGGAGGAGGCATAGAGGCGATTTCTTAGTCCTTTGGTAAGCTCCCTAACCAAAAACCTTACCATCCTGGTAACAGTCCTTACTAACAAAGAGATCCGATTTCTTAGTCCCTGTTTTCGTGAACCAGGAGCTCCCCAACATGGTAAGGATACCAACAAAATAAAGACGACAGATTCGGTACTGTTGGTATGCCTGAGTGGCGGAAAATGTAAATATTCCATCCAAAGTCAGTAAATAATTACTATTTACACACATATAAATAATAACAACGATGATTTATAATATTGTACTTTAATTTATGAATTATATTTTGTTATATTTGTTTATATATAAATTATATTATATTAAATTATATATAATTTAAATTTTTATGTATAATTATTACTTTTATTTATATTAACAAGTTCACATATAACCACTTTTGTATATCTTACGCATATATACCTACAATATTACTGAATTATAGAAGAATATAGGGTGACAGATAAAATAATTTATTAAGGCAGATGGCCGTGAAAAATATTTTGTCTGCTTGACAGCTGGTGACATGCGTTCACCGCGGCTATCCAAGTTCTTTTAAAACTTTTCTTTTTCTTTCATTACAACCCTCTAACGTGTTGATGCATTATCTGATAATTTTTGCATCTGTTTCAGAAAATAATATAGCCATATGGAAGTAGGAATTAGTGGTATTTGATAAATAAGTGCATTAGTAAGCTTCGTTGGGGAGGCACTAGGCTCCCCAACCCGGCGTCCCCAAATGTTCCAATCTATGGTATCGATACAAACCAACAGCGGCCCAAAAGACGACTAAGAAATCGGATTTTGTTGTTGGGGATGGAAATGGCCACTCGTTGGTAAGGACCCCAACGAAAGGGGACGACTGAGAAATCGGCCCATAGAGGCGGGGAGGAGGGCGGGGCCGTTCCTGCCCTCAGACCGCGTCGTGGCAGGGGTCAACAGGTACTACATACATGCGTCAGGTGGAAGCCCTCGCCGCCTCAGGCTACTCGTGAGGAATCAGCAGAGGCCTGTGTGTCTGCCAGGCTCTTGTACTCAAAATATCTAAATAGACTAGAAAACAGATTTGTGAGATGGTTTGTTAAACTTAAAAACCAAAACTAATGAAAAATAACAGATGTAACTTTTTATCTTGGAGTGGAGAAAACAGTAACAAACAGTAACAGGTCTTAGCGTGAATACACACAGAAGCCATATATCAACCTTCACTAATTAACGCATAAAGGAGACGCAAGTGATTTCCAGCCATCTGAGCCTCACTAATAGGCACTACTTAAGTCAACCCTGTTGTTTCCTCAGGGAGTGGGGATATTAGTAAGAGTATTTGTTTCTCTCCTGAATCTATCTTTAGCGTCAACAAAACTTCTGCCACTAGTTGAGTGTCCCTAGATCGGATACAGCGAGTATTAAGGAGCAGAAATAAGAATACTGAGCCAAGCGATGAAGGTTGTTTTAGATGAGTCACGAACCTGTTAGAATGGAAGTGAGAAGAAAGGAAGGAATAGAAAGGTATGTGAGGGGGCAGGAAGGGTCTCAGGCCAACTATTTACCAGGAAATAGGGAGTTCAAGTGGAAATTCAAAGTTACAAAAGAGATCATTCCGAGACACGAATGAGAATTTTTGTACGAAAATTATCATTCAATTTTTCCCGAGATAAAAAAAAAAAAATCTTACTTGTAGTGATACTTGAATGTGCGAAGAACGTGGTTGCTTGGATGACATTAATTCTAAAACACACCTCTCCATGAAGCTCAAAACACACCTCTCCATGAAGCCCAAAATACTCCTCTCCGTGAAGCCCGTTACCCCATGAGTTACCATTAAACTTATGGCCAAGGTAACTGTACTTTATCTAAATGCCTGAGTAATTTGTATAGTACTGTTGGAGGCACGCCAGCTTGTAGTTTCCAGGACATGACCAACACACAAATGTTAGTGTTTAATATCATCCAAAAACTAGAAACCATATAATCCACACTCTGTCGCCTCCAGTAGTCATGAATTCTAACCACCACACCACTCTCGTTAGTTCGTCAAATTACTGCGCTGAGGTAGGAACCAGAACGTGGATTTCCCTGACTTAAAAAGATAACAACACCAGCCAGTAACATCAGACAGGTGGGAGTGCCGTTATTTTCAACACTATGATATAATCGTTAAAATCACGTTGTTGAAATTATGATGCAGTGAGTTTAGAGGAAGAGGATGGTGCGCTGCTTCTAATATGGTGTTGGTGTGCAGGTCACTCCACAGCCTGCAGGGGAAAGACGTACAGGAGAGTGAAGAGAAGGACGATGAAGAGAAGAGAGAAAACGAAGAGAATGAAGAGGAGGACAAGGCAAAAGACAAGAAGGGCGAGACAAAGAGAGAAGATTAGAGAGTGAATATAAGAAAAGAAGTGAAGAGAAGAGAAGAAGGACGATAAAGAGAAGAGAGAAAACGAGGAGAATGAAGAAGACAAGGACAAAGAAGAGAAGGGCGAAGACGAGGAGGGAAAATAGAGAAGAGAAGACAGAGGACAAAATCTAAGAAAGCAACAACGACAAAGACGACGAAAAGGAATAACAGTCGCATTATCGTCCTCCTGAAAGTGTGCCTCCATGTCCTCAAAGGCCCAGATCATAGACCACTGTAATAGATCTGGGCATAAGTCTATGCCCAGATCTATGCATTCACGATCCAAATGTGTGTCTATAATGAGCTTCTATTCATGTCATGGCTATCTAACATCTCCAAAAGCAGCCATCTAACATCTCTTCTCTCCTGGCACACTTCCCAGTCCTTCGGGTCATTATACACACTGTAACTACCTCATGGCACATAGAGTAAAGCCTCCATGACTTTCTCTCTAACTAATAATATCTTCACTTCCTCCCCCCTACTACTTCCTACTATCCCATCTTGCTATCTTTCAATGTTTTCTCTTTTATTCAGTTCAGTTCAATGTCATGGAATTGAATTGAATTAATGCTAAAATGGGAAAATGTGCTAGAGCATCATCTGATTTCACGCATCATGGCTACTGCGGTACATGTACACATGTTCATGTACTACTACATGGCGGGACTGATATCCCGCCATCACACTATCACCACGTTGCTACTTTGTGCTCATATCTCTCACCTATACAATAAGAATGGAACACTTGTCCTAGATATTCACGAGAAACTTTGGCTCCTAACCTTAATTTCATCATTTATGGATTCGAGCCTAGATTCTTAACTAAAACAAAGACTCGAAACATATAAAGAAACTTGAAAAAAATGTGAGTTCGTTTGTCAATAAACTAAGAAGAAAAATAACAGACGCAACTATTCATCTTTGAATGGAAAAAACCGGTCTTAACGTCAATTCACACAGAACCCTCTAAACTAATTGACATTTCAGCAAAGACCCACTCAGTTTCGTAACCATGAAGATCGTGTTTAGTTTCTCATTAAAAGAAAGATTCAATTCAATCATTTTCATCATCAATACGTGTGGCATCCTTCCATTACCTATCATACTCTATCCTTACCACTGATAACAAGAAATTTAAAGTATATTCTTGACATTGATTCTAGGGTTCTCCATAGTGTAGGGGCTACAACCGAGAAGTCCCGGGTTCGATCCCCGGGAGGAGTGGAAACAGTTGGGCTGTTTCCTTTAAATCCGAGACCCTGTCCACCCAGCAGTGAATGAGTACCAGGTGTTGGCCGGGGGTTTGTAACCCGCCTCCCGGGGTGCTGGCTTCGGCCAACACTATAAGCCCTAGCAGACAGCTCTCTAGGGGTAGTCTGAGAGAGAGCTGTCTGGTTACAGTGGAGATCCATCTCAGCTGCGTCGATAACTAACGAAATTCTTCAAAAACAAACTGAAATCTTTAGAGCGAAGGTAAAATACATAAATGCGTAAAATAGTCTGTCCTATATATCTTTAAAGAAAATAGTAGAGAATATCTAGTTTTCTTTCAGTTGTGGAATTGAGTTATGGGAGTAACTTGCCTATAGATCGACATTGCAAGCCACGAATTTCTTTAAGTTCTCAACACGACACACTGTTACCGTGATACAAACATTCATAATTCCATACACTCTTAGCAGGAGTGCAAAGTCTCCCTGTGTACTCAAGTCTTCCTCATTTTCCTCTCCTTATCTAAGCAAAGCAAAGTTCTAAGCTAAAACTTATCACTCCCCCCAAAAAAACATATCCACTACCGATAGTCACACCAAAAAGTAATCTACCAGTATGACCAACAACTCATGCACCAATCCCACCTCAAACCTCCCTCTATCCGTTCCTGATAGTCTCACCTCCAGTCCCATCAATACACCGTCCTAGTAAAACCATCAATACATCAAAATTCAGGCAAAAACTTACCATTACAGCGGCGTGTCTCTACTTCACCGGTCTTCTTCTTCTTCTTGTGACCTCTTCAATGTAAACAACCCGGCCAAACATAATGCTTCGAGCTGCGTGAAGACTAGAAGTGACGCAAGGGGGTGCTTTTTTGTTTTGATTAATTTATTACGCCCGAAGGCGACAAACCTAGTAACAAGCATGGTCATGGGATGAATTGAGACAGAGCACTCGTGCCTCGCAGGGCACGCCAAACACACACACACACACACGCACACACAGGGACAAAAAAGACGTAGACAGGAAAGGGAGTCTGCAACGATCGGGCCGCACAAAGGAAGCACCACCTGGTCACCGAACTCTGCCCCGAAGAGTACGACGACCAGGCGATGAGGCGGCGGCGGCGCGGGCAGGGAGTGAGGCGCGGGCAAAGTGTGTGGCGCGGGCACCACACGAGGGAGGCGCCCTGGGGGCAACGGTAGCAGGCAGGGTCTCGAAACGAGCGGCAAAGAGATCCATCTTCTCCGCGAAGGTGGCGACGGAAGCAATAATGACCCTCTGAGACTCAGCCACGGTCTGCAGGGAAGTATCCAAAGTGGCGCGCTGTTCAGCCAAACGATCCAGGCGAGCCTCGACTCCATCAATAGCCGCTTCAAGCGAAGCAATCCGGGACTGGAGAGCGGCAACAGTATTGCTGAGTGCAGTCACCTGCGGAGAGACCGAAGCAGTAGGTAAGGCAGGGTGAGGGGTACTGCGGGGAGGTGGTATTGGAGGTGCGAGTTGAGGAATTCTCGTGGCAGCAGGAGCGGCGACAGTCTGGCGTCTTGCACAGCCGTGCCAGACGTTAACCCCGGCTTGGTGACAACGGGGACACTCCCAGAGAGAGGTGTCCGGTGGGGAGACCTGAGGAGGCGTCGAGGCTGAATCAGAAGCAGGGGCAGCTGGTGGAGGGGCGCGGTGAGGGCACGAGCGGGAGTCGTGGGGGCCTGAGCACCAAGCACACCGCTCCGCCGCGAAACAATACCGAGAGATGTGACCGAAGCCCCAGCATCGAAAGCACCACGGCTGTTCATCCTTCATCCTGCGAAACTCACAGGATGGCAGGCTGGGAAGGAAGCTAAAGGCGACACTCGGGGGAGGTGGCTGAGGAAGGCTCCAAGTAACGACCAAACGGTTAATAGCCGAGCCCTTCTGGTAGAAGCGGCGAGCCGAGTAGACGCCCGGCAGCTCCTTGGCCAGGGCTGGATCACTGCAGACAGGGTAACGGGTAAGGAGGTATGTAGGGAACTTACGGGGCTTGTCCGGCGAGTCTTGGATCTCGAGAGGAAGAGATAAGAACTCTTCTTTTGTTACGCTGGTGACAATGTCCGGGCGGTGGCGGGAGATGTAGACGAAACGAGATGTAATGGCAGCCATCTTGACCTCAGCCTGGTCACGGTCGAGATGAAAGGCCCCGTTGACCTCAGACAACCACCGAAGCTTGATGGCCACAGATGGGTTGTCCCGAAACAGAAGCTTAATGTAGGCATCCCTGGGCGCGAACGCTGGGGGCGGAGGGGCGCGCAGCAACGGGGCCGCACGGGAGGAAGGGGCCTGTTGGGCGTGGTGAAGCGTAGCGAGGGGCGGCACGGGGGAAGGCGAGGCCGCTTCGGCACCCGGGACCAGCGCAGAATGGCGGCCATGGTGAGGTGACGACGGCCAGTCCTCCAGAGACATAACACCATCATCGTCGTTCAGCGCCAGGTCAGCATCAAGAAGGTCCACAAGAGAGACAGGGCCCGAGGGCTCCATGGTGCGCACTGCAAGGGGGTGCAGTCAGTTCGTACAAAAGTTGTTTCGTACACCAGTAGATTCGTACACCTAAAAGTTGTTTCGTAGTCTATATGAAATCATAGTCATTTCGTACACTCAGCTCAGAGTTAAACTTGATTACTAGAGTTACGAAACGACACCAGGTATGTATGAAAAAACTCAAAATCAGTGTAATCAAAATCAGTCGCGGGATGCGACGGGGCAGATTGATAGCGGGCATAAAACCTTGAGACGCAGTTTCCGGAGAGGTGCAGGGAAAGTGTGGTTCGAATACTTCCGACGCGTCCCCCCAAGCAATGAGATATGTCCCGTGAAAACTTATCTTGTTTATCTTGCTGTGCTGCCTCTGAACCAAAGCATTTGTCTCGGTACCACTACTGTGCGAAAAAAAACACACAAAAATAGAACCGGTTGTTAATGTTGAGATTGTTGGTTGGACGATAAAGGTGAAAGGTTATGGATTGATGCTGCAGATTTGCTTCTCTTATCTGATAAAAGAGTAACAGCCGTTTGTCTCCGTATTCCAGCTAGCTACGTAGATAAACGAAAGCGGAGGGAAGGGTGAAATAAAGATAATAATTGTATATGATCGGAATAGGAATGGGAAAAGATGGATGGATGGAAGGTAGCAGAGTGGTTAGTGTCTCCGACTGGCGTTCTCGGTGACTCCAAGTTCGATCCCCGAAGAAAACCTTAAAAAACCTTCTGCACCGTCGAGTGGCCTAAGATGACCCACATGCCCTGCCCATTAACTCTACCTTCGATTGCGAGTGCATCGGAGGACACAGAGGAGCGGCATGAGCCTCTATTAGAATCACAGGGGTCACTATAACAAAAAATCCTGCCTGCGCCACCACGGGCGAGGGCCAACCATCACAGCCCTCAAGTGAACCTCCAGAGCCTACCATCCGAGCCTGGGGCACTGCTGCCTACAGGCGCTATAGGCACAAATGAAAAAACAACAACAACTTATTATTAACCCTTAGTGTGCACTTAAGTCGATAAATTATATTGAGTGAGTGGTCAGGTAATGAGAGGAAGGTAACATGTGCGCTATAACATATGTGGGGCGCTGAGGGGTAATTATGAAAAAAATACCAATATATATATATATATATATTGGTATTTTTTTCATATATATATATATTTCATTTTATATATATATAATATATATAGTATATATATATATATATATATATATATATATATATATATATATATATATATATATATATATATATATATATATATATATATATAAATAATTATTGCCGTAAGTGATTAAGTAAATAATATATAATTACTACAAAAAGTGCTTTACCTCTATTTTTGAAATGCATGCAGAGAACATATTACATAATTGCAATAAAACCAAAATCATACAATGAAGGTTTTCTTTACATATTGATTATGCTTGGCAAATCTGATGCAACTCAACACTCATTAAGTAGTTGTGTTCTCTTGTAAGAGTTTACTAAACTGCTTTTAGTTTTGTGATCAGACAGCAATACTTAACCTTTAACAATAATACAGATACTCCTGCATTTACACTCTCCTTTCTTGACATTGATATCTTATAGAATGACTTTTATGAAAAGAGTTTGTTTTCCTTCTTAATGTATATGTGTCTTCCCAAGTCACTGTTTTGTTTGCAGGTATTTCAATGATCTGAGACACGAGTCGAAACAGTCTCGATTCGTATCTCGGACGGATGGCAACACTGCTAATACTCTGAGGGGGTGGTGGTGCAGATCACGATGATTATGATGTAAAACCTTCATGTAATAGATTAAAAAAGAGTTACTATTATACAGTTTGCTTTCTGTATAAGAGGTTCAAAGATCCAGTTAGTTGTAGCTCTCACATATACCTGGCCCTTTTCTTGCATGGTATATTACTATGAAACTATTCCAAAGGTATTCGTTCCATGCTAAAGCTACAAATATACATTGAACAAAAACATTCTTATAATATCACTAAATCCTTATTTTTGCATGTAGTGAAACGTTTGAGTGATGTAATGTAGGTTGGCTTGTTGTGATGTGACGGAGGACAGGTAAGGTCAGGTAAGTGTTCATCATTCAGAACACTACTCATGAACATCAACTGCTAGAGCATTTATGGAAGAGTGATCAGTGGCAGCAATATCATCCACAAATGTCAATGTTCGTAATTACATGGACAAACATGCGAATGGTCGACGTGATGAGATCAGTCACACTAACATTATAACAGAGCCAATGAATCAATCGCCAAAACATGCCACGTATGTACAAAATATAAATGGTAAAACATTTAACGCGTGTGTGGTGTATACATTGATTCTTTGCTGATATTAAGAAGTTCTCTTTTGTTCATTTTCAGGCGAAGGTGGAAACGAGAGTTTACGTATTTCTTTGCTTAAAATGAGAAGTGTAAACAAAGCCAAACCTAAGCACAGATGAAGACAGAAAAACACACGTTTCTTAGTTAAGAATTGGTCATTGCAGGAGGCACACTAAGGCAGACCATGGCGTCAAGAGGTGGGTCACTCCCTGATGCTGCCATAACAACGATAGACTATTTACAACACTCAATTAAATACATGAGTTAAATCCAAAGGTGGGCACCAAACCGTTAATCCGTTAATTGTTAATTAACGAAGTTAACATTTTCGTTAACGATTTAACTTTTAAGTTAACTTTGGTAATCATTACACTGGGTAACAAAAACATATGTTTTGAAAATCGTCCAGGTTTTCCAGCTGAATTAGACTAATTTTGATGCTCGAGTCCGAAATGACCTTGTTTTGCTCAATCAGGTCAGGTTTTTTTGCACAGAATTTAAAAAAATCGATTTTTCGTTTAAAAAAAAATTCTGCGGATCATCGCTGAGAACCCCTGATATTTTTTCCGTTTTCCTCAAGAAATAAAAGTCAGCGTATCAAATTCATTCAGTTTTATTTAGCCATCAATTTGTAAGCATAATTATTTATAATATTAGTATAAGAATGAGCTTACGTGACACAAAGTTCAGAGTTCACGCATATCGGCGTTTCTTCGATTCCCGTGTGTGAGCAGCTGCTGGGTTGTCTCTTCAGCGACCAGCAGTATCCGCCCTCATGACTGGGGTCCCACCTCCCCTGTTACCCCTCCTCCATTGCGCATGTCCTGAGGAACCTTTCTCCTCTCGTCGTCATCGCCCCAAAGTTTTCAGGAACTTCTCAATGTTGAGAACAGGAAGGATCTTAAACTCTCAAACACCCAGTTTTTTGGAAGGCCTCTTCATGCTGTGACGAGTCCCGGCGTGTTTGCTGCTCGTGTTCCCCAGGAAGTTGTTCACCACCTGCCAAACATTTCCACGCGGGGCACTCTAGCGTGGTTCATGGAGTTTTGGACTCTGTGTCCTTTATGAGCTGCCTATCTGTGGCCATGAAAATGCCGGCCTTCAGCTTCTCATGGTCAGTCAGGAAAGGCTCGCACGGTAGTTGAAGCAACTCCCATCCTGTCCAGAGCGCGCGTGAACTGTTTCATTAACCCAAGCTTCAAGTGTAGCGGTGGGATCAATATCTTCTCCCGGTCAACAGAGGTTCGTTTATGATGTTCTCGCCCCAGGTACTAACTGCTCTCGCGCCGGCCACTCTTTCTTTACATAGTGCTGGGCTCTGTCTCGACTGTCCCACATGCATAAAAAGCAGGTACTTCGTGAACCCGGACTGCTGACCAATGAAAAGTTCACCATCTTCAAGTCGACGCAGATGATCCATGGTGCTGCTTTATATTGGATTTTGTCGAGCACGTACTTCACTGCTTCATATTTCTCTTTGAGAGTTGTGGAGTGCGCAAAAGGGATTGAGGCGAACTGGTTCCCGTTGTGGAGGAGCACACACTTCAAAAGCGCTTACAGCTGTCAATGAAGAGTCGCCAATCTCTCGGATCGTATTGAGGAGCGCCGAGTTTTAACAAGAAGACCGCGACATCTCGGCAGTACACGAGGTCTTCCTCCTGGCAGAAGTAGCCCATGTAGGCCTCATGCCTTCTACGAAAGAAAGTGATACGCGCGTCCTTGCAAGTAGATTTTTTCTTTGAGTCTGGAGGCCAAAAGCTCGGAGGAAGTCTTCGACAAGCTGAGATCCCGAACCAGATCATTAAACTCACATTGTGAAAAGGGCTGCGGACTATCTTGTGCTTCATACTCTTCTTCTGTATATCCTCGCTCGTCTGTACTGGTGGCCTCGTCGTCGCTGTCGGGAAGCTCTGTGAACGCTGGTACAGGAATTTCTTTGCAGTGAGCCAGTGGACGGCGGGCGATGGGAAGGTCGGGTACTGGAGGCTGTGCCGATTCTTCCCGGGTTTATGCCATTAGTATTGATGGCGCAGAAGTAACAATCCGATGCATGGTCAAGGCTCCCTCCAACCCTCGGATCCCCAAAATTCAGTGAAGTTTTCGCGCCTTCGTCCACCGCCGGAGGTATTCCACGCACGTCCCTTTCACACCGTGTGCGGTGCCAGGACTTATCTTGGTCACCCAGCTTGACTTTAAAATAAGCCCCGTAGGCGCGCTTCACAAATCCTGTGATGTTCTTCCTGTCCCCTGACAGCGTGTATTGTCCGCAGATGTAGCAGAAAACGTCAGGTTAATCCTGCATGACCGTCGCGCCGAAACCATCACAATAAACTGAAGAAAAAAGAAAGATGCAGCTGAGGGGTCAGACAATGAAATTTAGAATTTTAGAATTTAGAAATTTAGAATGGAGTAATGGTGAGACAGGTTTGATTGATTGGCTAATTGTGGAATTCCCTTTATTCGTGTCTGTGCATTTTAAATTTGATATATTCTTCAAGAAAAATATGATGAACTCAAAAAAACCCCCCCCCGATATTAGCATTTGTATAGCTCGTCAGGTAGGCCTATGGGTGTATCTCAAAAAATTGACCTGATAGAGCAAAATCAATGTGATATTCGGACTCAAACACCTAAATTAGGCTAAATCAACTGAGAAACCCCTGACGATTTTTTGGCTGTTACCCAGTGTTATCGGACTAATTAACTTCCGTTACATTTAACTTTCGTTAACTCAATTCCGCTAAACCAAAAATTTCATAAAAACCGGTAAACGTTTAAAAGTTTCTATTATTTTCAGATTTTCAATACAGATGTAGAGTCTTAGCATATTTAATATTGTACGCGTCATTCTTTCAACCCCGATATAACGCCACTTATTATTATAAATAACTTTTCAATTAAACTTCGAATTGTGAGTTCAAAATGATATTTTATGTACTCGATATTTAAGCAATTATTTTCTATTAATAGATCATATAAAGCTTCTTTAATAAACAAATAAGATATTGCACCATAGCACACAACGCAGCGCATATATAAAAGGAAGTGCCATTAGAAAGAGAACTCACTTCACTCTGAGAGCTATTACGGTTACAACGTGAGTATCTGTTATTATAGCGACACCATTAGTGTTAATTGAAAGAAAATAAATAAGTCAAGTTTCATTATAAGTCAAGTTTTTGTTCACCCTTTTCTGGCTCTAAAAGCCTTTAAAAACCTAAAACAGGGCCAAAACTATGAAATCAGCCTTTTTTAGGTTTTTTTAAAAGTTAAAACTATAAAATCTGCCTTTTTTTTTTTTTTTTTTTTTTTTTTTAACTCTAAAGCAAAAAAACAACTATAGTTTTTGGGTTCTAAAGCCCTTAAAAAACCACATAAAGGCAGATTTTATAGTTTTGGCACTTTTCAAAGGTGTTTTTAGGATGTTTTAGAGCAACAACTGATATTTTTTTTTTTTTCTAGAATAAAATTAACGTTAACGGTTTATCGATAACTTCCGTTACATTTTTAAAGAATTAACTGATTAACGGTTATCGAAGTTAATTTTTTGGATAACTGATTAACGGTTAACGAAGTTAACTTTTTGATTAACGGCGCCCACCACTGGTTAAATCTTCCTTTACGCTCCCTTCCATACCCTTACATTTCGATCCCGGACCGTTTACTTGTGCGTCCGCGCGGCATGGACGGTGTGACAGCGGCTAAGTGGCCAGGATAGTCTGCAGCCAGTGGGTTGGCCAAGCAGTGTAGAGTTACGATATGGCCGCTATCAGGAATCTACGGGGACAAGGTACACCAGCCGGCCTGAAGAGCGCACAGCCGCTGTTAAAGCTGTGCCGGGTAGTTAAAGTAAATCTAAAGGTAAAGGTTCCCGGTGGTGACAAGAAGAGGGTACGGGATGGGGTGTATTCAGAGTCAGACACAAACTATCAGGAGTATTTGGTGAGACAAGAAGAGTGTTGACGGAGAGTGAAGACATTCAGAGGGAGGAGGCAGGCAGGAGACTTCTAATAATGCGGATATTACTACCACATCCGGATAGTGGCCAGACAAACATGCTAAAATACCCTACTGAAAACAATATCTAACAGACACATACAATGAAAAAAACAACAACTCAAGATCAAGAAGGAAAGAAGAGCAGCAGGAGTTGGGGTGATGCGTGGCTCTAGGACACTCGCCTTTCTCTGGCTTCCTTCAACGATGTCATTGGCTTTCTATTACCGACAGACAAGTTTCCTTTGAGCACATTCATCGTCCAATCAATTGCTTCAGTTATCCCTGATTACTCTCATAATCCCATCCGAATGATCCCTTCCTCCCTCCTTTCCTCCTTCTTTCCTTCCCTCTGACCATACCCCATCGACCTCATCCTCCTTGTTCAGATTGAGTTCATTATAAAGCTTCATTCAAATGTGGTTCAAACTTCAACAATAAGCCTTCCAATCTACGTTCCAAAGAAGAATGTGAACAACGTATGAAGAAAAATGAACTAATTTCCCTAATCTCAATTAATATGCTAAATTAACGTCTTTCTACTCGAAATCGATTGGAGTAAGGAAAGTGAAGTGTGTGTGTGTGTCATTCACTCATGGTCTTGTCCACGCGAGTCAGATTCGCGATCGCCAGTTTCACCCTCCCGGTGCGAGCTTGGAGCTCATTATTACCGATCTTTGGATAATGCTAGGACCTCACACACCACACACCCCCATCCCCTTGCTCTAGGAGGACAGTAATCGTCTGAAATTCTCAGTAGAAAAATCTCCGGGAATGAGCGGGGCCGGGGATAGAACGCCCGACCACAAAATGAGGCCAGACGCTCTAGTAAATTGGAGAAAACCAATTCAAGCCAGATTTTTTGTTATTTTTGCAGTCCAAAATTTTGAAAACTTCTATTTTCATTCATACATACGTGAAATTCTTGTTAATAAGAATTGTACATCTTTCGATGTGCAATAATACTTGTTATATATTATTTCCTCAAAGAAGAATATTTTTTTGTGAAAAGGGCGTAACAAATATTTTTACAGGAATAAATAAGCTGAGCACGGGTGTATGTCTATTCCTGCTGTACGTATATATTCTCTCTCTCTCTCTCTCTCTCTCTCTCTCTCTCTCTGGTTCACCTCGCACCTTGGTTGTGAACGGACCTCCTCCCCGTTCTCTCGTCTCTCCGCTGTTAGTCGTGGTGGTTGAGTTACCTCCCACCATGACGTCTACGCGGAGGCGCCCCGAGGACCCAGACGACGCCGGCTTCATCCTCCAGAGGAAGCGCTTCAGGGTGACGAAGCCTTCTTCACAGCAGAGTGGTGCCACGGCTGCGGAGCAAACAATCCCGGTGTGGAGGGTCGTCAGGCATGACGACTTTCCCAGCCCCTATCAGCTTGTTCGGTGGTTGGAGTGCGAGCTCGGTCGCCCTCAAGGTGGTGTCTCCGCCCCCGGGGAGTTCCTTCCCCGGGGGGGGACTAGGACGCCGCCGCCACCCTCCAGGAAGGGGGCGATGGCCCAACCAGGGGCTTTTCTTTTTGGCAAGGAGGGAGCCCAGCAGGAGAGGTGTCCTTGGGGATACCCCACGGGCCTCCCCCTGGACCCTGTATTGGAGACCCGCTCGTCGTGTCGGCGGTGCGGTGCCGTACGGGGGCGGGCCTTTAAAAACGCCCCTCCCGACCCGGCAGGTTTCAGCTGACGCTGGGGGGGTCGTCCCCCCCGCCTGGCCCCTTGGCTGTTTGGGGGACATTCGGGGTGCGCAGGTAAATCCGGAACCTGTCCTTTGTTACCTTTTCCCGGGGGCGTTTGGGCATACCAGCGCCATGTCAGCGGCGGCAAGATGGTGGTGGTGTCAGGGGGGGGAGCACGTTTCAGGGGGCCTGCGTCCGCCTCCTTCGGGAGGGGGGAGAGGGGCCCGTGGTCGGGCCCCAACTGCGGTGCCAGGCATCACGCCTGGAATCGTCGCTGCCCTCCCCCGGCCCCGGGATTCCTGGACCACGGTTTCCTCGCCAGTGCAGGGAAGGAGGCCCCCCCTGCTTCCACCTGGTCTAAACCCCAGCCCCCCTTTCCACGGAATGAAACGCCGCCGTGACCCGGGGCCCCGCCCAGGGGGGGAGGAGGAAGCCCACGCAACCGTCTTTTGCCCCCTGGGGGGATATGAGGGGGCGCCCAAGGCCCCGTGATGACGCAGGTCCACCCCCCTTGGAAAGGGCGGCCGTTGGAGGGGGGTTTGCGCTTGCGGGGCCCCCCCGCCATGACGCCGCGACCCATTGCAGGCCGCTTCCCCTTTTTGGTCGATGGGGGACGCAGATGGAGGGACGACCTTACTTAGGGGGAGACAGACCTACTCGTACTGCTTGTGGCATTTGAGTTCCTGGTCATCAGGAAACTGTGGCGTTCGTTCCCCTGTTTCGCACCAGCAGCCCTCTTAGTGAGGCGGCGCTGCGTGGGAAAGGCCCCGGCCAGGCGTGGGCTGCCACGGAGAGACCGTTTACATGCCGGCCCCCTCACGCCGCCGTGGTGAAATGCCTGGGTGAAAAAATGACCCCGGGCCCCCGGGAGTCATTGAAAAACCCCCTTTTCTGTTTGTTTCAGTGCTTCTTTGTATTATTTGTCCTTTTTTTGTAATGTCAGCCTGACGCCTTGGGCGTAATAAATTAATTCCAACAAAAATTTTCTCTCTCTCTCTCTCCTTCTCTCTCTCTCTCTCTCTCTCTCCCCCCTCTCTCTCTCCTCTCTCTCCCTCCTCTCTCTCTTCGCTCTCCTGATTCTGGCACATACACCTTTTTTGGCATTTTCTCTCTCTCTCTCTCTTCTCTCTCTCTCTCCTCTCTCTCTCTCTCTCTCTCTCTCTCTCTCTCTCTCTCTCTCTCTCTTCTATATATTATATATTAATAATATATATATATTAATATATATATATATATTCTTGGGAAAATAGCAGGTTTGTATTCTAATAAACAAAAAAAATAGCAATTATTTTTTCGTTAAGAATTTTTAATTTCCTATACGTAATAGGTGTTTTAGTCGAAAAAGGATAGAAATAAGTTAGCTAGATTGATTTATTCCGAGAGAGAGAGCGAGAAAAAAGGGACGCCAGAACCCGTAAAACCATATTCTTCCTGCTTGTCATCACAAAGGTCAGGTTTTGATTACAAAAAAAGTATTTCAACAGTTCTTTTGGTTTCAGATTTGGGGAAGAAAAGGGGGAACCTGTATGTTGTCTCTAATAGGCCCGAAAACGGACGCGCGTGACGTCATGGTTTTTAGGTTAGATTGGGGGAAAAAATTCATCTTGAGGAGAGAAATCTGGTCCACGTAAGCACCACGTGACTGTGCGTAAGTCCCCCACGCACCCGTGTCGTGGGGCAAAATTTTTCCCCCACGAAACCGTGGGGAAAGACCAACATTACCCTGAACAGAAGGCAGGAACACCAGTGAAAAAGACCAGAGTGATAGACCCTTTAACATTCTAACGCGAGTGAAACGAGAGAAAAAAAGGGGTTCCCGAACATACAAGTGAATGAAATACTTGTTTCCTTTTTTTAAAAACCCAAAAAAGATAACCGACTGATTTTTCCAACCCCTGCATGACGAAAGTTTCATGACAACCCGGGGCATAGCAAAACCCGCACAACAGTGGGGGGGTTGTTTTAAAAAAACGGGAAAAGGAAAAAACCCCCCCGGGCTCTCTCTCTCTTTTCTCTCTCTCTCTTTTCCTCGGGTTTTCCACCTCGAAACCTTTGGGTTTTGTAAACCCCGGCCCCTCCCCCCCTTCTCTCGTCTCTCCGTGTTAGTCGTGGGGTTGATTTCCTCCCACCATGACGTCTACGGGGAAAGGCGCCCCGAGGGACCCGGGAGGGACCCCGGGCTTCACCCTCCAGGGGGAAGCGTTTCAGGGTGCCCGAAGCCTTTTTTCCCACAGCAGAGGGGTGCCACGGTGCGGAGCAAAAAATTTCCCGGGGTGGAGGGTCGTCGGGGCAAAAAAGACTTTCCCAGCCCCTATCAGTTTGTTGGTTTGGTTGGAGTGCGGGCTTGGGGCTCGCCCTCCAAAGGGGTGGATGTCTCCGCCCTCCGGGGATTTCCCTTCTCCGGGGGGCGACTGAGGACGCCCCCGCCACCCCCCAGGAAGTGGCTGATGGCCAACCACGGGGCATGTGTTGGCAAGGAGGGACCCACAGCAGGAGAGGTGTCCTTGTTGGATACCCCATGGCCTCCCCCTGGACCCTGTTTTTGGAGCACCCCCCCTTTTCCGTGTGGGGCGGGCGGTGCTCGTACAGGGGCCGGGCCTTAAACGGCACCTCCCCCGGGCGGGGTTCAGCTGACGCTGGGGGGGGCTCGCCCCCGCCCGGGGCCCTTTGGGGCTGCTTGGGGACATTCCCCGGTGGCGAAGGTCATCCGGGAAAACCTGCCCGTTTTTTCCCGGGGTTGCCAGGCTTTTGGGCACTCCCCAGCGCAGTGTCAGGGGCGGCAAGGGGCTTTGGGTGTGTGCAGGGGGGGAGCACGTTTTCACGGGCCTGCGCCCGCCTCCTTGGGAGGGTGGAGAGGGGCCCGTGGTCGGTGCCCCAACTGCGGTCCCCGGGGATCACCCCGGGAATCGTCGCTGCCCTCCCCGGCTCCGGCGATTCCTGGACCACGGTTCCTCCCCAGGCAGGGGAAAGGAGGCCCCCCTGTTCCCAAACCTCGGCTACCCCCCCAGCCCCCCGTTCCAGGGAAGAAGACGCCGCCGTGCCCCGAGGGCCCCCGCCGAGGAGGGGGGGGAAGTCCGGCGCAACCGTTTTGTTGTCCCCTGGGGGGGAAATATGGACGTGGACGCCAGGGCCCCGTGAGGGCCCGCAGGTCCCACCCCCCCGGGAAATGGGGGCCTTTGGGGGGGGGTTCCCAGCTTGCTGGGGCCCCCCCGCCAGGGACCCCGCGCCCAGTGCGGGCCCCGCTTCCCCTTTTTGGGTCGGGTTGCGGGACGCAGTGGAGGGACGATCTATACTTACGGGGGGGACAGACCTATCGTACGGGTTGTGGCTTTTGAGTTCCTGGTCAGTCAGGAAACTTTTGGCTGTTCGTTCCCGTGTTTCGCACCAGCCAGCCCTCTCTTATTGAGGCAGGCGCTGCGTAAAGGGCCCGCGGGGCCAGGCGTGCGGCTCCCCCACGGAGAGCCCGATTGACATACCGGCCTATCATCGCCGCCGTGGTGAAAGGGGCCTGGGTGAACTATGACCCCGCCGCCGGGAGTCTTTAAAAAAAACCCATGTTTCTGTTTTTTTTGCAGGGTTTTTTCCTTTGTATTTTTTTTGTCCTTTTTTGTATTTTTTCGGGCCGGGACGCCGGGTGGGGCGAATAAAAAATTTCCAAACAAAAAATCTCTCTCTCTCTCTCCCCCTTCTCTCCTCTCTCCTCTCTCTCTCTCTCTCTCTCTCTCTCTCTTCTCGCTCTCTTGATGTCTGGCACATTCCCCTTTTTCGGGCCCACTCTCTCCTCTTCTCCCCTCTCCTCTCTTCCTCTCTTTTCTCTCTCTCTCTCTCTCTCTCTCTCTCTTTTCTCTCTCTCTCTCTTTTTTCCCTACTCTCTCTCTCTCTCTCCCCCTTTTCTCTTTTATTATATATAAAATTATATATATATATATTATTCTTGAATATAGCAGGTTTGTACTTCTAATAAAAAAAAGGAAAATATAGAAAAATTATTTTCTCTTTAAGATATTGAATTTTCCTATACTGAAAATAGGTTTTTTTTAGTTAAAATAAGGATAAAATAATTTAAAGTAGATGATTTATTACCGAGAGAGAGACCCCCGAGAAAAAGGTACGCCAGAACTCTTGAAAAACCGAAAATTTTTCCCTGTTGTCATCACAAAAGAGTCAGGTTTAGATTAAAAAAAATGTAGTTTCAACAGTTTTTTTGGGGCTTTCATGTTTGGTAAAAGAAAAAGGGAGAAAAATGTATGTCTTGTCTCTAATAGGCCCCCAAAAACCGTGACGCGACTTTGAGTCAGGGTTTTTTTGGGTTAGATGGGAAAAAGTCTCATTCTTGAGGCAGAGAACTCTTGGTCCACGTAAGAACCACGGACTCCCGTTGATTTCCCACACGCGCCCCCTTTGTCGTGTGGGCAAGTTTGCCCACCCCGGACACCGTGGGAAAAGCCCAAAACCTTTAAACCAGTGAACACGAGGGGAAAGTGAACCCCAGTGAACAGGGAGACCCCAGATGATAGCCCTTTGAACATTCTACACGCGAGTGGGAACACGAAAAAAAAAAGAGATTTTCCTAAAACCCCTCCCAAGGGGAATAAAAAGTATTTTTGTTGTCCTTTTTTAAACCCCAAAAAAGAAAACCGAGGGTTTTACCCAAAACCCATGCAGACAAAAGGCATGACAACCGGGCAAAAGAAAAACCCCGCCCTAACAGTGGTGGTAGCAAAAAGGGATCTGAACTTCCACGCAAATCCGAAAGACGGAAAAGCAGCAAGAAGAAATAGAAAAAAAAAGTGCAGCCGCCCCAACGCTTTCCCACAAGGAAAAACCCCGGCGCCCAGCTCAAGCCACCGGCCATACCCACCAGCCTACACCTCGCCCCAAAAAAGTAAAAAAGGGCCACGACCCGCCCCCACCCCCCCTAGCTACCCCCAAAGGGGGGGGGAAAAAATATAGGGGCCCTTCCTCTATTTTCCTGGCTACACCCTCCCGACGCCACCCCCAGTATGGGCCTCTTTGGACACCTCGCGCCACTGCCTACGCAAAACCTCGTAAAATTTCTCTTTCCACTCACGTCTTAGAAAAAAACGCACTAAAAAGGGAAAAAAACCCAAGCACGCAGCAAAAAGAAACAAGAAACAAGAAAAAGAACAATAAAAGAAAAAAAGAAGCAAAAGAAAAGAAGAAAGGAAACATAGGAACCCCACGCCAGCCTCAAACCATCCACGACCCTCCTCACCGCAAGCCAGTTTAAAAGGTTTTTAAAATCCCCCTCCCAGCCGTGGGGGACCCCCGCCACCCCAGAAACTGACCAGGCAGCAAGTATTCCACGCCCTGGGGAAAACAACAACAAAAAATTTCCCTTTCGCGCCACTCCACGAGAATTTCCCAAACAAAAAACAATACACTTTGAGAAGTATAATAGTTCCTTTTAAGTCCCCCGTGTTTTTATAATTGATATTGAGAACAAATTTCCCTCCCCCAATTAACAGGAGACCCTGATATAGAAGATAGGCGTTGTTTTGTGGTCTGTATTGCCCCCTCGTCGACGCCACCCCCAACCACCCCTGCAGCCCCCAAGGGTTTTTAAAAATATTACCTGTTCTTTTCCCAGTCTCACCATTTACCCAAAGGGTATGAAGTTTTTATATGTTCTGTGGGTTTGGATATCAATATCAGCAGGAAGTAGAAAGAATTTGTTTGTTATAAGTAAGTTAATTCGGGTTCCCCCCTTAACCCCGAAAAATGGAAATTTGTAAAAGTGGTAAACACATTTTAACAGGGGGAAAGTTCTTAATTTTCTGTAAATGTCACCAACCCAAGAGTTCAAAAAAGGCCCGCTAAAAAAGAGCCCAGTAGTCACAAAGTTTCTACGTGGGGTTTTCAAGCAAACACATTTAATCATGGGTGTGAAAAAACAAAGAAAGGATTGTTAGACATGAGATTTTTACCTCCGCCCCCGGGGTTTCCTAATTTTTCAGGGGATGCGAAACACGATGAAAAAAATAAAATTTCTTGCATAGAGGGGAAACACCCTGATTGCAAATAAAAAAATTTTACCTCAGATAAAATTGGAAGATTGAAGTGCTTAAAAAACCCTGTAGACGAAGAAAACGGGGGGGCAAAGGCATTATCGGGTTACAGACAATTAGAAGCCCTGACGATTCCCGACGCTTTAGTTCAGGGGGGTTCAGACGGAAATTCTCAAAAGGAAAAGGACCAAGCCCCCCTCGGGTTTAGGGTTTTTAAAAACTATCGTTAAAGGGTCCACCCCTCGCAACTGTTACAGAATATATTGAAAAAGCTTGATCTGGGGGAAAAAGGGAAATTGGAGAATTGCTAAAAAACCCTCCGATTTGGACATTGCACTGGACAGGGCCCCAACATGTCAGAAAAACACTGAAATCAAAATTTAAATCATGTTCTAAAAAATTTAAATGATTGGGGATGATTTTAACAAGCAAAAAGGCGTCCCAGGTTTTAAAGGGAAAAAACCAGCCCTTAGGAAAAATTTGATTGCATGAAAGAGGATATCCGGGGCCCAAAATTCCTCGACACGATCGAGGTAAACCCGATCCGGAAAAACCCCACACCCCGCCGCCACAGGCTATTTTAAACTCGGGAACACTTTTACAGCGGCCCTTATCACGCATGGGGGCCCCAAAACAGAAAACAGACCTCGCAGGGGTCTCATGGCAACGCCCTCTCAAGTTGAATTTTTATCAGTGTGGTCGCCCGGGGTTTTCACTTTCGCGAGGGGTTTGTTAAAATTCAACCCCCTTTGCGGAAATTTCCCAAATTTTACCGGACACACCAAAAGAAATTGCTCCCCGGGAAACCCTTGGGGAAAGCTCCCACAAATATGAAGGACACAAAACCCAGAGTTTTGCGCGCGCGGCGAGCTAAAAATTTCAAAGAGCTCAAAATTTTTTTACAGGACCCCCTTCGTGGGTAAACAAAAAGGAAAAGGGAAAACCTTTTTTCAAAAAAAGTAAAAGGGAACGAAAACTAAAGGACTTAGAGAATTAAAAAGAAAAACCCAAAAACTGATAACCCCGATAAACAAGCACACTGAAGGACCATTAATGAAGGAAAAAAATTTTTTCACAGCCCACTAAAGTTTTTTCCTGGACACAGGACCAGGGGTGAACAAATAAGTTTTGCATCTTAAAAAAAAGTAAGACCAGGTGTTAAGTTTATTGACCCCAGGGCCAACACACTGCAAGGCGTAAAAGGCAAAAAAATTAAGTAAAATTTGGGAAAAAACTCAAGCACTGTTACATTAGGAGATTATTTTTTTTCACATAACCGCATGGTGGTGACAAACCATTTTTTCCGGGAGATTTGTTAATAGGTTTTGCAAACAATCCCGCGGGGCAAGAGATAACAGTATCTCCACCAGCCCCGTGGTGTTCACTGTTCATACAAATTCATTCCTTTTCTAAACCCAAAACCCCGTTATAGGCGTGCTAAATAGGGAATACTAATTAGCTATTACAACCCCCAAATAGCGGGGGAAGCAATAAAGGCTACGATAACCCCCAAGAAAAAAGGAAAAATACTTCTAAAGGTCCCTGATTTACACACTGCACCGAAACAGATGAGTAGTGAAGGGCACACCAAAGACAAGCAAAAAGCCAAAAAACCAGGGATTTAAAAAAGGGACCCCAAAATTAGTAAATACACTTTAGAACCCCATCAAAGGAACAAGTTACAGACCCCCGTGAAGCCGTGAGATTATTTCAGGGGCGGGGATAGGTCGACGCTATTGCAGCCTGGGCAATTAACCAAAGGGGACACTGGAGTTTTTAAAAAGGGTTAAAACAGGATACGAAAATTTTTTACCCAAGCCAGAATCCATTTGAGTAAAAAAGGAAAACCCAAATTGGGTTTTCCCCCCCTGTTTATAAATCAGAAAGGGGAAAATTTGAAGTTTTAGTAATGAGTACACTGAATTAAAAAACCACTTTGAAACCAAAGGAACCCAGATAGGAAACATTCCCAAATCTGTTAAAACCCAATTAAAATAGTAAATGAAAGCAGAACTCAGGAAAAAAGCAACAGAACCCCTTCATCTGCTTAGTCCAGAAAGATTTAGAGGGAGGGAGGATCTCCTCAACCACCTTAAACCCACCAGCCCACCAGATTTTTTAGCACGAACTCTTTTTCACGCCCAACGAAGCACGAAACACGCCCAAAGCCTTACCAGGGGACGCTTTGGGAAAGACTGAAAGTGTTTAAACATCAAATAAAATTAAAAACAGGTTTCACAGCCGATTTATTCCCAGCATATAGATTGCCGCATTCAAAAAACTCGCCACAGTAAATCAATTGACAGTGGGAAATGCTCACACAAGAAAGTGATTGAACCCCAGCGATAGTGAGTGGGAAATTTCCTTTATCCTTTGTACCAAAGTCAGACGGTCAGTTTTTCCCCCCCAGGGATCGGGTACAGGGAGTTAAACCCCCCCCCCCCAAACGCACTATCCCAGACGTTTACCCTTTTCCAGTAATCTCTGACATTCTTCCAGGCTAGGAAAAAGAAATTAAAATATTTAGCACAAAGAAAATAAAGTAAACCTTTGGCAGATAGAAATTTCAAGATGAATCTAAAAGAATGACAGCTTTTCCACACCCACTGGACACTACAGGGTTAAAAGCATGCCATTTTTTGGGTTTTTAAAAAGTCCATTAACGTAAAAGAGGGTGATGAAACAGTATTGCAAGGGGGTGATAGGGAAAAAAAGCCAAAAATGTATTCCCAGGGGCGACATACTCAAGTTCAAGACAAACAAGGGGGAACATTTTTAAAAAAACTAGACTTGGTTTTTTCTAGGCTAGCATCAAGCCGGATGAAAGTGAAAATAGAGAAAAAGTACTTTCCTAAAGGGCAAAGTTATTTACCTAGGGACACCAAATAGATAAACATGGAAATTTAAAAACCGTACAGTCAAAACTCGAAAGCCGTTAAAAAAATTTCCCCGTGCCAACCACAGTTGGAAATAAGAAGTTTCCTTTGGGGGAAAAAGGTTTTCTATTTGAATCTTTTTTAAAAAGGGTACGCCGAATAGCACAACCCCCAAAAAACCCCTATTGAAAAAGGAAACAGGGCTTTCACTTGGGGACACGTCAAGAGGGAAGCATTTGAAACCCCTCAAATCAAAACTAACCAACTCACCAGTACAATCTTCCCAGATTACACGAAAGAATTTACCTAGTACCGGGCGGGCCTTTAGAAAAGGGGCCCAGGAGGAATATTAATGCAGGAAAGAAAAGGAAAAAGCCCCCAAAACCCCGATAGCTTAGATCTAGACTAGCACACCGCAAAAAGAATTACAGATCACAGAAGTGAGACTTTAGCAGTAATTTTACTGTCTTTTGAAAAAAATTTTGAGGAAAAATTGGGAGGTTACAAAATAAGAGTGTGGACTGATCACACCAAACAAATTTCAGAACCTGTTTAAGCATAAGAACCTCAGAGGCAGACTCGCCAGATGGTTCACGAGTTTCAGAATTTACGAAGTTTAGTTTTGAAACATTTCCCGGAAAGAAAAAAAGTAGCCCCAAAACGCAACTCCAAAAGGGAAAATTTGCCCCGAAAACAGAGGGTAATGGAACCCCCATATGTAGTATTGAAGAATTAACACATAGATACAGAACCCAGTCAGCACAGAAAAGGAAAAAAAGGGTTTCCCTGTGGGGGAAAATTAGTAACGCACCTAACGACCCGACCCGGTAGTCAAGAAAACCACAAAATACCCGCTAAATACAAGATAAATGATTTCGAAAAATGCAATGAATTTATTAACAAAAAACGCAGAAATAGTATTTCAAAGGGCGAAAACCCCAGGTATAGTTTAAACAAATTTGTAAACCCTCAGCACTAGTCCAGAAAATATTAAAGAGGGTCCATAACAAATGCCCACAGCGGGGCACCCCGGAAAAAAATAAGACTTACAAGCAAGCACAATAAAGTACCCTTTTGGCCCGGCAGAGAAAAAACATAATTTTCCCAAAGTAGAAACTGCACGATTGCGCCCAAGTAAGGGTAACACGCGTTCCCCAGCACCCAAAGTTAAAAAGTACCCTTTTACCCCAAAAAAACCTTTGGGAAAAAAGTTCACATCCCCATACACTCGAAAATTCCCCCTGTCAGAAAATGGATCCAAAAAACTTTCTAGTCGCCATCGGGCTATTTTCCCCATTGCATCATACCCGCCCCGAAAAAAAAAAAAAGGCTGAAAAAGGTCGGGGGGGGCCCCAAAAAATATTTTGAAAAATAATTTGCAAAATTCACGAAAACCCAAAAGGGAAAATTTTGAGGGCAACGGTACAGAGTTCAAAAAATCAGATACTAGAAGGATATGTAAACTATTTTAAAACAAGAAAATAAAAGTACAAGCCATAGACCTCAGAGAATGGGGTAGTAGAAAGACTCAACCGCAAAGTAATAAAATTGTTTAAGGGGTCAAAATTTATCCGTACAGCATGGCATGGGATACCCGGGGGTCCCACATGTCAAATGTGCATGAATTTCCCCGATAAAAAAAAAGCCATTGGGGAAAGTCACAAATTTCAATTTTTTGGAGAAGATAAAGTTTTCCCCATATGAACTTTTAGATTTCAGAACCCCAAGGGCCCGTGTTAATCAGGATGATTTCGTGGCAAATAGATTAAAAAATTTCAAGTCATTCACCAAGGGGTAAGAAGCCCCATGAAAGAATACTCGAGGAAAGCAGAAACAACAAATTAAAAAAGGCCCCCCCCAGTAAAGTTTTCGACATGGAGATTTAGTTTAAAGGCCCAAAAAAATCATGTACCTATCGCCCACAGTAATAAGTTATCACCCAAGTTTAAAAAGGGCCTTATAAAATAATTGCAAGGGCCCGGTTTGGGAAAAAAGTTCAAGATTCAAAACTCTAGACTCGGGAGAGGAAATAACAAACATGCAGATACCTTAAGAAAACAAATATGACAGGGGAAAAACAGATAGACACACCCCCATCACGACGTAGAAAGGTTTACTTTAAAAATTTAAGAGAAAAAAAAAACAAACATAAGGGACACCAAAAAGTAATGTAGAATTTTTAAATGACACAAATGAAACACATGAGGGACAGAAAGAAATTTCGAGTATTGCAAGGAATTTTGTGGGAAAAAGGGTTTTCCCAAACCCAAATTATGTTAGTTGTAAGTAACAGAAATTCTTTAAAAAGAAGAATTTGAAGCATATTTTAAAGATTTGTTTTTGGAATAGGTGTAAAATTGCAACCCTTTTTCAGGGAAAAACCCGGGTTGTTGACATGAATTTTTTTAGGATGCCCAACACTGGCCCTGGGGGCCCGGGAGGCCCCGAGTCTTAGTAGGAAGGTAGAAATTTTTTTGGGGTTTTTTTTTGTTAACCAATCTTTGTGAATCCACTTTGGGAAAAAGAAAAAATTATTACACCCTGACAGAAATAAGGGAAAATACTGGGAGAAAAGGAAAAGTTTTAAAAGTAAATTGGTACATCCTGTTAATTGTTTTCACAATTATCATTACTTATTTGGGTTCCTAGAAAAGTTTTTTTATGTACAAGAAAACCCCTACCCCACCCAAAATGCATCCCTCCCAAAAAATGTTTTTTCATGTCCGAACCCCCGTAAAGGTTTTGCAAAACAAAAGTAAAATAATAAATTTCTTAGAGGGATAATATGAAGAACAATAAATGCCCCTGAATTTTGAATTAAAAATAGAAAAATTTCATTTAAAGGTTTTCTAGCAAAATACTGAAAAAGAAGTCTTGTCGGGGCGACAAGGGTAGGGCCCGCCGGAAAACCCTGTAATAGGTTTTTTTAGTCTGAATAAGGATGAAATAAGTTAGCTAGATTTATTTAAATTTCGAGAGAGAGAGCGAGAAAAAGGTACGCCGAACCTTGTAAAACCGATAAATTTTTCCGGGTTGTCACAACCCAAAAAAGGGAGGTTTAGATTACAAAAAAGTAGGGTTTAAACCCGTTCTTTGGCTTTCATGAAATTTGGTGAAGAAAAAGGGAGAAACACTGGATGTCTTGTTCAATGGTCCCCCAAAACGTGGGGCGACGTGAAAGTCATGGTTTTTGGTTAGATGTGGAAAAAACTCATTCTGAGGAGGGGAACTCTTGGCCACGTAAGACACACACGTGACTGGTTTCGTTGATCCCACCCCGCGACCCCCCTTGTGTGTGGGGATTTGCCCACACGACACCGTGGGCAAAGAACCCCCAAAATTACCAGTGAACACGGGGAGGCATGAACACCAGTGAACACGAGGAAAACAGAGTGATAGACCCCTTTAACATTCTAAACGCGAGTTTAACACGAGAGAAAAAGAGAGTTCCTGAACACTACAAGTGAATGAAAGTACTTTGTTGTCCTTTATTAAACCAAGAAAGATAACCAACTGATTATTCCAACTCATGCATGACGAAAGTGCATGACAACCGGTGCATAGCAAAACCCGCACTAACAATACACACACACACACTCATGTGTGTATATCATATATATGTATATATATATACAGGCTTGCGCGGATGATCTTTGCGCCAGAATCTGTTCATCGAGATTTACCGCGCAGATTTAAATTTGCTTCCCTAGCTATAAAAAAATGCAGAAGGCATGAATCGTATGTCTGACAGCGACGTAAATCATCTTGCACACTCACCGGTGTGTGGGAGGGGGGAGATTTTCCCTTTCCTTGCACACTCTCCAGGGGGGGTTTGGACAGTTTGACATGATTTTAAAAATTATAGCCGCAGCGTTCCCCTAAAATCCCGTGTTTTTCCCTTTTTTGGGGTTTTGGTTTATATAATGGGGGGGGAAAAGGGAGGATGGCAAAAACGTTTTAAAAGCAATCTTTGCCTTTTCCCAAGGGGGCTGGGATCAATAAAAAAGGGAAAATTTTGCAAGTTTAAAAGTACTAAACCCTTAGAACAGTCCCCAAAATTTGACCGCCGTTTTTAAGGGTGGCGGAGAGGTGAATCCCCCCGCCCCCAAAAAAAACTACCTGGGGGAAAAAAAAAAAAAACTTGTAACAAAAAACCGGGGCCCCGTTTGAGGCGACAGTTTGATCCCAAAATTCCTACCCCTTACACCCAGGAACGGGAAAGGGGGAAAAAATCATACTTTTGGGGTAAGTCACTTCTTTTACTGTAAAGGGAAAATTTTGAACGGGGCCCTTGGCTAAAGGTTTTACCGGGCGCGGAATAAGCCCCCGGGAAAAGCCCACCAAAGGAAGAAAAGGCTTCATTTGCAAAGAAATACAGGTTTGGGGCCTCTGGGACAATTGGCGGGCTGTGCTGTGGAGGGACGAAAGCACTTTTTGGTGAGGGGAGGAGGCCCACCCAAAAGGTACCGTCCCCCCGGCTCGGGGAACCCCACTGAGCCTCGTTAAAAAAAGGGACCACAAAACACCCCCCATTTTAAAATGGTGGGGGGGTTGCTTTACTTTTATGGTTTTGGGGAATTTGGGTTTGTTTTCCCAAAAAACACAACTTTAAAAAAAGGGTGGTGTTTTTTGGATCTGTTAAAGGAACCCCCTGGGGGCCCTGTTTTGAAAAAGACACAGGCCCCAGTTTTTTTTCCCAACAGGATGGAGCCCCCTGCCACACAGCTCGAGATGTGAAAAAGGGCTTGAGGGACCCCAAATTGGGAAAAATAGAGACGGCCAGGTAATTCTCCCGAAAATATACCCATAAAAAAATCTTTGGGCCCTCATAAAAGGAAAAAACCCGTCCCCTTTGGACACCTCTACACCCCCCAAAGTTTAAAATGGAGTTCCCAAAAAGGGGTTGGGGAAAGGGAATTTTAAGGCCGGATTTTTCTTCAAAATTTGCGGGACAGTGTACCACTTTCCCCTTTAAAAGGGGGTCATAAAGAAGGGCTACGAAAACGAAATATAATTTAAAATTGAAAGGTTGATATTTACATTATTTTTTTAAAAAACATGGGAGTCATGGGGGAAAACATTCCCTTTTCGGAGGCGGCAGTGTTTTATCTTTCATCCCAGATATCAAGATACATACATAGGAAATTTAAAATTATATATGTATGTTTTTGGGTTTAAAAGAAAAAGACATTTGAAAGTTAAAAACAGCTTCCTTCCCCACGGCACACGCGCCCCCCCATAAATACTGGCCATCCTGCTTTTAAGTCATGACCCCGTGCTTGTGCCGGGGAACCCAAAACACAAACCAGGGGCAAGGGTTTGAAAAACGACCACCCCCGGTGGGGGGACGTGGCCGAGGCGACCACGGGGGACTTGGGGGACACTGAGGTTTTTGTCGAGGGTAAATTTGGCAATAAAAACTGTGTTCCAACCTGCGGACTGGGTGGTTTTTTCCCTCATGCTGGGGGGGGTTACCTTGGCCATAGGCGTGATCAGTCCCATCAAAAAACCGGAGGAAAGCTACCACTCGGGGTACCTGCGGGGGGGGCAAAATCAATGTCGCCCCCAGCTGTGGGCGATTTTCCCTCCGGGCAGAACCCTCTCCTCGTTTCGAAAGTAATAGGTAAGTTGTTACTGAATTATAAAAATCCCCTGTACTGTAAAAATTTTTCGCGCCCCCGGTAAATCAAACAATATTCTAACTTTATATACTAAATTTAAATGAATGTGAAGGTTATATATATATTTTAAAAATTTTTTTTTTAACCAAATTTTTAATTTTTAAATAAAAATTTAAAAAATATATATAATTAAATTTTAAAATTTTATATTTTAATAATAATATTATATATATATATATTAAAATTATTTTTAAAAATATATATTTTGGTTTCCCCAAAACGCCCTTTTACCCCTTTTCCCTATTTATCCCTTTTTAAGGAAACCCCACCGAGATTTTTCTAGGGGCCACGCAGATCCCCATCCCCCTTTCCCGGTTTTGGGTTTTGCTATAATTGTCTTTAAAACAGATTACCCTTTCCCCATCTGCTAAAAACCTCAAGCTGGTGTCTTTTAAAGGGGGTTTAAGGGGAAAATAGTATGTATAGTTAAGTTGCAAAGGGTTACACACTTTTTCCACACTAAAATACACGAGTTATTGAGTTATTTACGGAATTTAAAATTTTTGCCCAAAAAAATCTCAGTTTAAATTTTGGGAAACAGCAATGGAGGACCCATATTTTCCCGGTTATAAACATTTCAAAAAAAGGGTTAAAGACATTAAAGCAGTATAAAACCCCAAAGGAATCCAATTTTACTTATAGTTTAAAAATATAAATAATTTTTAATAAAAGGGAAACCTTCAAGGATTTGTTTTATAATTTAAAATTGAGCAGTTGTGAACGTAATACAAGCTGTTTCCCACTTTCGGGTATTTTACAGTATAAACCTCCCGTCCAATAGCCCAACAGTAAATTTACCCCCCCCTAAGTCCAATATGATCAGTTTTTTTCACGAGGGCGTTCGGCCCACACTAATGTTCCCTTTCAGCCCCAAGACCTGGAGGGCTGGGGGACAAGAGCTTTTTTTTTTCCCGGGGCCTTTTGGGGGAAAAGTGATTCCCTTTGGGTTTTGATGCTTTTTTCCATCTTTTTTAACTATGGGCATGGTCCTGTACGCGCCCTCCATCGGCCTTCCCCACTGCCCCAAAACCTCCCGGCTTTGCCTCCATGGCCAAAAGGGCGCCATCTCACCTTCTCATCCCCAATCGTGAGGGGCCCTTTTGGCAGCCTGCCCGCATTACGGTGGAATACTTTTTGTCTCCCCCCTTTTTCACCTGGAAGGAGATGTTATTATTAAAGTCGTTTGGGTACTTTGATGAAGAATGAAAAATAATCCCCTGGGGGCCGGGGGGGGTCTTTTTTTCAATGGTAAATTATAAAGGGACTTTTCCACTTTTTACATAATCTTTTCAGCGGGGGAACCCGGGGTTTCAAGGTTCCCTCATTAATTTAATGCTTTAAATAACACTTTCTATTGCATTTCCCTCGTCCCCTGTGATAACTTATGACCATTTATGAACTTTGTTATCGGGGAAATTTTTCTTATTTTTGGGGTTTTTCCATTTGGGCTGGGGGGCCGGCGGGGGGGCGGTGGGGTACACGGACTTTTGCTGCAGCCCGTTTGCCCCAGGTTCGGGGGCTTTGTGGGGGTGGTGGTCTGTGCGCTTTTGAGCTGGGCGGCGTCGGGGAGGGTGGGCCATAGGGGAAAACGGGGCGGTAGAATAGAGTTTTTTAAAAGGGGAGAAAAGGGGGGAGAGGCCCCTGGGGGATTTTGAGGGGCTGCGGGGGAGGCGAAGCAAGTTTTGGGCCCAATTTTTGCTTCGGGATGTAATGATGAAAAAACAAAAAAAAGGGACTGCCCAAAAGATGAGAGGAGATAAAGTCATTTTATCAAATGTAGAAATAACAATTACCAAAATGCCGGGCTGAAAATACTTAAAAATTAAGGAAGTGGGGCAAGATGGAAAAGGTTAAACCCGGCAGGGAATGTAAAACGTTATAAAAAACTTCGGGTGTTTCTTTTCCCTTCCCCAGCATGGACACCAAACCCACATGCCCGCCACCCCTTTTTGGTCCACTTTCCCATTTCGGATTCCTAAAAAAAACCCCCCCGGGAAACTCGCCCAGGTCCCCCCTCCCAACCCCTTGCTTCCGTCAGAACCCTGCAAATACAAAGGGGTGAGATTTCTTTTAATGCACATTTTAAATCCTATGCAATATCTTAAAGATAATTTGGGAGAGAGAGAATGTTTGGAATTTGCCCAATACTACATATTAAAAGACCAAATCCCTTTCCCTTTTTGGCAGACTCATGTGGTTCTTCCTCCCGGGGAACTCTGGTGTAGGGTTTTGTTTTTCTTCTTGGTATGGTCGCCTAGGCCGTCAAAAAGAACGTGCGATCCTCTTACCTCAGGCAAGATCGAAAAAGGGCAAAACCAGAATCCTTCCCTTCCTGGTGACCGACAACGGGGCCACACCCCGGGGTGTTGGGCTTTTTTATGGGGCCGTTTATGGCCCCGGAAATCAGGTAACCACCGGGGGGGAAGCGGGGAAAAGAAAAAGACATTCCTCTCTCTCTCTTTTTTCCTCTCTCCTCTATCTCCACACACCAAAAACCGATTTTTGGGGAAGCCCGGACAGACTCTCTCCTCTCTCTCTCTCTCCTCCCTCTCCCCCCTCTCACACAAAACAAACTCCCATTTTGGGAAGTCAGACAGTTTTGGAGAGGGGGGGGGGGGGGGGGATGGAAAAAACCCTTTCCTCAATACTGGCGGGGGACTGAGGGGGAGGATGGAGTTTCGTTTTGGCCAATGGGGAGGAAGCAGGGAAGACTAAGCTTTAATGGGACGGGGGGAGGAAGATTAATGAGGGACAAAATTTAATAGTCCCCAAAAGTTTTCATCTTTTTTTCTTAATTTTTTTCCCCCCACAATTTTTTTTTTCTATTGCATTTTTTAAAGTAGTACAACACAGATTTTCCTTTTTAGGGATTTTTGGGTAAAAAAATTATAATAAGCGATGCCCTTTCCCAACATTCTTTCACAAATATTTGGGATTCAGCTTAGACTGAAAAATTCTTCAAGGATTTTCTTTATTTTTTAAAATGTTGTTTTTCCTTTACGGGGTTTTGGACGACTTACATTCAGTCTCTTGTGTTTTGTTTCTCCATTTACCTCAGAACCTTCTCCCCAGGGGGAAAACTCTGTGGGTTTGCGTATGGGGGGGGACTTCCTAAAGCCTCTCTCCTACTTCAGGGGGTCTAAATGGGGGATTTCCTCTCCCTTTTCGTGTGATAAAGATCCTCGGGAAAGTATACATTTTGCTTTCATGTCCATAAAAAGTAAATCAGTCCATAGGGGAAGTGAGTCATGTCAAATCCTTACAGTGTTTTGCCCCGTCTGACCACCTAAATGACTTCTAAAACATGGGGTCACTTCCCCAAAGTTTTTTTTCACCCCTTGGGTTTTTGTTTTTAAGGTCTTTTTCTATTGAAGTCTAGTTCTATAAAAAAAATTGGAAAACCTTTGCTTCCCCTAGAACCAATAAATTTCCCCCCAATAAAAACAAACACATTTTTTTTATTAAAAATAATGACAATAAGGGCCAAAAAAAAAACAAAATCACTAATTATTGCCCCCTCTTTCCCCAAAAATTTAAAAAAAAACCCCCCCCCTTTTTTTTAAACCAATATCTCCATCACTATTTTAAAGGGTTACTCAAATATAGATTTATCTCTCTTCTCTCTCTCTTTTCTCTCCCCTCTCTCTCTCTCTTCTCTCCCCCCTTCTCTTCTCTCTCTCTCTCTTCTCTCTCCCCTCGCCCAAGGGGAACCCAGTCCCTGATAAAATAATCATAAACGGGTTTTGGGGGTGGGGGACAAAACCCGTTATTAAGGGCGACATTTATTATTTTTCAAGGTTATAATCCCCGGGTTTAAAAATTTTTAGGGGCCCACAGGAGTGATTAAAAATTCAATCCCCCAGCCCCATCAGCGGGGGGGGTGGCCCTGGCAATGGGGATGCTCTTTGGGGGAATTGGGTAGTTTTTTTTCCCCCATCCTTCACGGCGTCACCCCCGCTATCACGGGTCCTGGTTTGGGGTTTTCCTCAGCGGCACTTCCCCCCTGGGTCGAAGTTTAAAGGGAAGTTTGGGAGGACCCCACCCCTACTCCCTAGGGTTTGATCAAAAAACTGAACTTTGTGGTTAATTAGCCATCGGGCAAGATTTTAAAGGGTTAAAAGTAGGATCAATACGAGAATAAAAACGAAAAAACCATAGTTTCGATGTTTTTAGTTCTGTATTGAAAATTTGAAAGCAACAAGACAAGTATCCCAAAAACCGTTTATAAATTAAAAACAAAAAGGCCTTCCCAAAATTTTTATCCCCCAATAATGTTTTTTTAGTGTTTGCCCCTCAGTGACGTGCCCTTTCCTTTAAGGGCCCCTATTGGGCCCCCCCGAAAAAAATGCCCTTTTCCTTAAACAGTGTTTTCCCTGAAACAAAAAAGCCCCTCGGTCATTAAATCCTAAAAGGGGTCGAGGACACATTCCCCAAGTCACGAGCATTTCCCGTCTTTTTCTCAATGCCCGGGGGCCCCTTATGGTTTCCCTTTTGGCCCCTTCAGCTACGTGTTTGGATTGGGGTGGACAAGTTCCTGAGGGGGGCCAAGCCCCCACCTCACCTGCCGCTCTCCGTTGGGCCCCGGTGGGGGCTTCAAGAAATTTGCTAAATTTCCCCCACCCCGACTTCACCATTCCCAGGGCTTCCCCCCACCGTTTTTCCACCACCTTTTCCCCACGAAAGAGAGGTAGTAGGTTTGGGGGCCCCGGGCGAAAAAGGGCCGCCGATACCCAAAGGGGCTGCCAGTATAATCAAGCATTAAAAAGGGCGGGAGGGGAGGCGAGGGCGGCTATAAAAAATATATATAATATAAAATTTTTATATCATAAGTTTGGGTTTAAAGGATTTTACCCCGGGAAATTTTGATATAGGTGAAATATTAAATTTTATTAAAATATACCTTTTCCCCGGTTTGTGCCTGTTTTAAGACCTGGAGTTACTGGGCCTTGCGGGGTTTAAAAACCGGGGCGTTTGGGGGGGGTGTGGATTTTTCCCGGTTGGGTCCCGTTGGCGTTTGGGTTGCTGGGGAAAACGCCCAGGGCGGGGGCCAAAAAACAATGGGTTTAGGTTCGGGTTCTTGGTTTTGGGGGTGCTTGCTGCCCTTTGGTTTAGGTTTAGCCTTGGTTTAGGTTCGGCCCCTGCTTTTGGTGCTGGGGCTGCACAAACGGCGCATGCCCGTCCATCCCACCGAGGTTTGGGAGGCGGCCTATAGGGAGAAAGAGAAAAAACCCCGGTTTTTTTGCAAACCCATTTTGCCCTCGACCGCAAAAATATGCACTCATGCCTTCTTGCCGTGGGCGCACAAGTTGGTACCCTCTTATGCCCGTTTGTGGTACAACGCCGGGGTTTATTTACGTGATTTTTGGGGAGGGAAGGGCCCGGATTATTTTTTTCAAAACCAAAAAGGGTTTTGAAAGACCAAAGTTAATAATCGCGCTTTTTATACTGAGGCCTTCCTCCCCCTTTCCCCCCCCCCGCGACGCGCGGGGCCCCCGCCCCTCCCCCTCCCGTCCTTTAGCTTTATTATACGGGCCGCCATTTTTTCCCGGGGGCCCCTTTCGTCCCAAAACCCTAGGGGAGAAAATATTGGAAATTTTTATTTATAGTTACACAGAGGTGAGGCCCACACATGAAAAAACTTTTAAAAAAAGGGAAAAACCCAAGGACACCTAGAACAAAGAACAAGGAAAAACTACAAGAAGGCCCTGGACCCACACGAGGTAGTTCCGTTACCTAACTCTAAACCCATATCCACCTTTTTTCCCCCTTTATGGGAAAAAATCCAGGGCTCCTTTTTTCAAACCCCCAAAAAACTCCGCATTTACCACCCCGACGATTTAGGGGCCAAATTTCCCAAAATTCACCACCCTATTTTTGAAAAACCCGTTTCTCCCAAACCTGTGTACCTGGGTTTTTACCCTGGGAAAAGGGAAATTTTCCCCCTTTGGGGAAATTTTTGGGCTGAGTTTTTTCTTTATCCAAAAAATTTTTTTTCGAAAGGGGGGTTGATTCAATTTATTTTTTTTTGGGGGAGAACGATTGTGTTATTTAAGTCTTAGCTAAGGATAGCGTAAATTTATTACTTAAACAAAAAATGTTTTGGGGAAATCTAGAATGTTTGGAAATACTTGTATGTTTTTTATGTTGGCCTTTTTTTTATGCCTTTTTAAACTTTTCATTTGAAAAACGAAGCACTAGAAATAATCAATCTGCAAATTTTTGATATTTTTAACCACATTTTTGGTTTCCCGGGAAAGGGGAAGGGGGGGAGTCATGAGGCTACGGAATCCTATGCTACAAGGCTTCCTTTGCTTGAAACACCACCCCTGTGGTCGCCGGGCTGGGTCCTTTTTGTAGGTGAGCAAACCCCCCTGCGACACAAACTTAAAAATTTTTTACCAAAATGAAAAACCCCGACTTTATATTTTCTCCATCACTTTTTCCCGCTGGATAAAAGTTTTTATCACCCAAAAACCCCTTTCCCAACCTGAAAAATTTAATCGTTTGTTCCCGTGCTTTATACGGAAACCCCCCCCAAAACCCCTGTTCCAGGCCCCCTGCCCGAGTGATTTTGGAAGGGGGGGACCCCCCCTTTTCCCCCCAACCCCCCCCCCCGTGAGCGACCTGTTAAGCGGGTGGGGACAAAGGTCAAAAAAGAGGGAGGGGTTTTTTTTCGGGGCGGGTTTTTGGACGGAGGGGGCGCCCAAAAGGGGCCCCAAGGGGGGGAACCCTGACCCAAAGCTACCCAAGCCGCCCCTTTATCCCCACAAACCCGCCCCCTTGAAAAAACATTTTCCAAGGAAAAAACCCCCGCTCGCTCCACATTAACTGTTAATATAAAAAAAAGGAAAAAATTGCTTTTGGTTTAAAAGTTTTTTTTGTCGCCGCTTTTTTTCACTGGCCCCTCCCTAAAATATGGTATTCCCTGGAATATCCTTTGAGTCTTGGTTGTAGAACTAGGTTTTAAAGGAAAAATTTTTGGTTTTTTTTCTAGACCCACAACAAAAAAAAGCCATCTAAAGGGGTTTTTCAAAAAGAATCAATTTTACAAAATCATGGCATTTATCTTACAAATAAAAATTCCCCATAAATTATTTTTCCTGGCAAATTTCCCCCAACCCCTGCTTACATTTTGTGGGCATTTATCGTTTTTTAAAAAGACATTTCTCAAAAAAACCAAATATGAGAAAGGGGTTTTAAAAACCCTGGTTTCATTAAAGAACGTTTTAAAAGGAATACTGAACTCGTTTTCCCTTGAAAAAAAAAACTTTAAATAACATACTGATACGTTTTTCCCTGGATTGTAGTCTGAAATTTCCCCCCCAAAAAAAAAAAAAAGGAAAAAAAAAAAAAAAAAAAAAAGAGGGTATTGAAAGGGTTTCCCGGGGTCTAGTTTTTTATCCGGGCAAAAAAAACTTAAACTATGATTTTGCTATTTTTTAAAAACCTTGATGAAAATTTTCCGCGCAAACCCTTTTCCCGTGGGCAAAATTTGTGAAAAGGGCGGAGGGTTTTCCCCCCCAAAGCCTTTTTCCCCTCTGTGGGGGCCCCGGGTGTGCTTTTCCCCCCCAATGCAACACCTTGGGGGCGTCCTCGCCTCCCCCCACCCCAACTCCACTACCCTTTTCACAAAAAAACTTTACACATAAAAAGGGCGTCCCAAATTTAGCCTTTTATCATGAATATTCTACAAACGTTTTCTAATTTTCCCATATTTTTTTGCCGTACAGATAACACTTTTATTACAAGGTATCATTTTCACTCCGTGAATCCACTAAAAACTTTTTTTTTAAAAAGTATTTCCCCTTTGGCCCCCGCAAAAAAAACGGGAGAAGAGTTGTACAAAAAATCTCGTATTTTCTTCAACAGCCTCATGGGCCCTTGGCCAAATTTCCCATGCTGGGCCCAGCAACGTGGCGATTTTTTTCGGGCCGGTTTAAATGAGAATTCACCCCTTTACATTGCTATTCATCATCACTCAGGGTTTTAAAATTCCCGAATCTCAAAACTTAGGGTTTAAACAAATTTGTTTAAGAGCCTTGACCTTGATGTCATCGCCTTTAATTTCATTCCCATCCCCTCCCTGCCATACAAAGGGCCCCCCCAAAACCCCGGGAAAGGGGGTTTAAAGGGGGGGGGTGGGGCAATCCAAAAACCGTGAGCGGGCCCATACGAGTGGGGTGGCCCCAAAAGGTTTTCAGGTTGGGGGGGAAGGGTTTTGAACGAATCAGGGACACCACCCAAGGGCCCCGGGCTTTTTGTGGAGGGCCATGAAGATGTTGGGAACCCGGTGAAGGTGATGTGGCACACCCGACAACCCCTTTAGATTCCAGGCAGGGGCGCAAGGGCCCGGGCCCGGGAATAACTTTGGAAAAAACAGACAATTCGTAAAGGTCACCAAGCCTTCCTTTGCTTTCTGTGTGAAACATTTTAAACTTAAGACGGGCCCCTTTTTCCGTCCACAAACGTTGTCAAAAGTGCCCTTTATAATTTAAGCATATATTTATCCCGATGATTTATAAAAGTAAAAATTTAATTTTTTTGCCTTAACGATTTTGTGGGTGTGTGGGAAATTTTCCTGGTTTTTTATTTACCTAGTTGTAACCCTACAGGAAAAGAGCCCATGGGTTTGTTTCTTTTCCCGGTTCCAAAAACTACTATTATCCAGCTGCCTTGAAAACCGAATATTTCTTGCATTAAACACTTTTGCATCCCAAGTTAGTCTATGCTTTTTTTTCCCCTTTAAAATTTATACATGCAGGGGATTAGGCCCTTTCTGCAAAAAGATTAGCAAAATGGGAAAAAAATAAATTTTAAAATATATATAAATTTTTTATATATATAAATAGAAAATAATATATATGTATATTGTTTTATATATATATGGGAATATGTATATTAAAAAATATTATATATGTTATTAAAATTGTATATATGTTATATAATTTTATATATATTATAAATTTATATATATATATATATGTAAAAATATTATATATATATATATATATATATAGATATATATATATATATAATATTAAAATTTTTTACGCCCTAAGTGAAGAATTTGTGTTTTGAGGTCATTTTGCTTTTTCCGGATTTTTTTGTGTTATTTCCAATCATAAAAAATAGCCCAAAAAAAGGTTTAAAAATTTATCCCCCAAACAAACGTTTCGATTTTTTTAAAATGCTTTGGAGACAAAATTGCAACTTTTTTTTTTTTATTCAAAAACAAAACAGAAATTACACCCCCTTTAAAATCCCGGAAGATTTATACATTAAAAATTTAATAGGCTAATTACTATTTTTATTTTGCTTTTTTTTAAAAGTTTTTTAAATTTTCATTCAATTTTCACATGTTTCGAAATTTTATTTATTGACCCTTCTTACAGACGCCCTTTTACGGGAAACACGCATAAAAACCCGGGGGATGATTGGTGTTTTTTTGGGCAATTTGAGTAAGCAAAGGGCGCTTTAAACCCCCAAACGCTACTGCAAAGATCACAAACCCATCCCCTCAACGTCGATAAAATATAACGAAATGGACCCGGGGGGAGGGGGCGTTAAAGCGAAATGTGATGACCAAGTTCCGAGGCAGGGCAGGGAGATGTGATACAGAGGATGGAGGTACGAGTTTCTCTGAATTGGTACAAGGGGAAACCACACCAAAGTGTGAGGTCTTTTATGATAGGTAACTTGGGGAGTGTTTTATTATTTAAAGCAAGGACAAAATCTCTGAGTCAATAGTAGAATATATAGATGGGGCAGAACGTAGGAAGCAAGATATGTCAAATGTGTATGGGTAACCTAGATAACTGTAGATCACTCTGGTATTAATGTGTCCAAGTATGAGGGAGGAAAGAGAGCGGCTTATAGCAATAGTGGCACGGGTATGCGTGGATCATTGGGATCGAGTGGCAGAGGGAAACATGAGATGGGATAATGGAATTTCTTTTAGTTTGAGTAGGTTAAGGACACCAATAGAAAGATCATTGAAGGGGTTAAAGTATTTCTATAAAAGGCTTGGGTAAAAAGAGCAGAGAGTTAGGGCCTAATCTACAAGCCCTCAGGGACCCACCAAAAAAGGGCTTTGAACTGCGACTAAAAACCCGGGTTTACTCCCCCCTAGAAAAAGAAGAAGATTCATAAATTACTGTAATAGCACTCCCATCCCCACAATCAACCCCCTCAAAACTACCGCCCCCCACCATCATCACCCCCATCGAAACAACAAAACAGCTATAAAACTAAAATGGGATGATGATGATAATGATGTAAAATAATGAAAATAAACAAAAATATAAGAAAATGGTAAAAAGAAAACATAATAACAATGACAGAACAATGTAAGAAAAGACAACAGCAAAACTATTTCATCATAAAAACACAAAGCAAAAAAGCAATGAAAAAACTCCTTCAGGGCCAGATTTTCCCTTTGGCTATAAAAAATCGTCTATTGCTAGCCAAAAAAATTCAAAACAAAACTAAATATCCCAAATTATAGTGGACAAGGATACAAATAGGGCATAACAAAAAATTTGCTTAATTCAAAAAAAAATCGTCTAAGGGTACCCAAATTACAATAAAATACGTTGGGCCCAAAGGGGGGTTAAGGGTTATGTAGTGCTGAAAGGGGAAAAGAGAGGAGGAAAAAGGACGAGGAAAAGGAGGCCGGGGAGGAAAAAAAGGAGAGAGTCAAAGGGACAAAGAATTAGGAACACCATAGGAAAAAAAGGAACCCGGGGGGGGTAAGGCGGGGAGGAGGCGGGGCCGTTCCTTCCCCCAACCGCGTGTGGGGGTCAAAGGTACAGTCACCCGCGGATTTTCCTACCGCCTTTTACCTTCGACCCTATAACGGTCAGACGACATATGCCAATACCCACTGACAGGACAGTATTGGGTGTGACTCTTGTGACTTGTGAATAAGGCCCGCCCCCTGCCCCCCCCCCCCCCTCTCTCTTTTTCTCTCTCTCTCTCTCTTTTCTCTCTCTCCCCTCTCCCTCCCCCCTCTCTCTCTCTTTTCCCCCTTTTATCCCCCTTTCTCTCTCTCTCTCATCTCTTTTTAAATTTAAACGCATAAAGGAGACCAAGTGTTTTCCCCGCCATCTGAGCCTCATTTAATAGGCACTTTTAAAGTAAACCCTGTTTTTTCCCCCGGGAGTGGGATATAGTAAGAGTATTTGTTTTTTCCCCCTGAATCAATCTTTGGGCCGCCCAACAAAACTTCTGTCACATTTTAGTGTCCCTAAAATCGGGTACAGCAAAGTTTTAAAGGAGAAAGAAATAAAATACGAGCCAAGCAAATGAAGGTTGTTTTAGATGATCACGAACCGGTTAGAAGGAAGTGAGAAAAAAGGAAGGAATAGAAAGGTATTGAGGGGGCGGGAAGGGGTCTCGGCCAACTTTTTTTTAAAAAAACCAGGAAAGGGGATTTTAAAGTGGAAAAAAAAAAATTTTTAAAAAAGAGATTTTCCGAACCCCGAATGAAAAATTTTTTGTACAAAAATTTAGCTTAAATTTTTTCCCAGAAAATAAAAAAAAAAAAAATTTTAAATTGTAGTGATAATTTTGAATGTGCGAAGAAAAAGGGTTTTTGCTTGGTGACTTTAAATTCTAAAACAAAACCTCCCCGGGGAAAGCCCGTTACCCCATGAGTTACCTTTAAAACTTAGGGCCCAAAGGGTAACTGAAATTTCCCCCAAATCCCCCTGATTTAATTTTATATTTAACTGTTGGAGGCACCCAGCTTGTAATTTCCAGGACATGACCAAACAAAAATTTTAGTTTTAATTTTCACCCCAAAAAACTAGAAACCATAAAATCCCACTCTGTCGCCCCCAGTATTTAAATGAATTCAACCACCACTAAAAACCACAAATCTCGCTAGTTCGTCAAATTCCCGCGTTGAGGTAGGAACCAGAACGTGGATTTCCCTGACTTAAAAGATAACAACACCACCAGTAACATCAGACGGTGGAAGTGCCTTTTTTTAAAACACTAGATAAAACTTTAAAATACGTTTTTGAAAATTAGGGAATGCATGAGTTTAGGGGAAAGAGGATGGGCGTTTGCTTCTAAATGGTTTTTTGGTGGGGGCAGGTAAATCCACGCCGCGGGGGAAAAAGACTACAGGAGAGTAAAGAGAAGGACATGAAGAGAAGAGAAAAAACCCCGAGGAGAATAAAAGAAGACAAGGGCAAAAAAGAGAAGGGCGAAAACAAAGAGAGAAGATTAGAGGGGTAAATTGAAAAAAAAAAAAGTGAAGAGAAGGAGAAAAGGCGAAAAAGAGAAGAGAAAAAACGAAGAAAGGAAGGGGGCAAAAAAAAGAAGAAAAGGGCGAAGAAAAAAAAAAAAAAAAGGGGAAAAAAGAAGAAAAAAGAAGGGGACAAAATTAAAAAAGCAAAAACGAAAAAGGGACGACAAAAAGGAAAAAACAGCCCGCATTATGCCCTCCGGAAAGTGGGCCTCCATGTCCTCAAAGGCCCAGATCAAGACCACTGTAAAAAATCGGGGATAATCTAGGGCCCAGATCTATCCCTTAAACGACCCAAAAATGTGTGTCTATAATGAGTTCCTTTTCATGCCAGGGGCTATCAAAACATCCCCAAAAAGCGCCTTCAACCCCTTTTTCCTCTCCTGGCCCCTTCCCCAGTCCTTCGGGTCATTATACAAAACTGTAACTCCCCTCATGGAAAACATAGAGAAAGCTCCAGGACTTTTCTTTTAATAATAATATCTTCACTTTTTCCCCTTTTCCTACCCCTACTATCCCATTTTTGCTTTCTTTAAATTTTTTCCTTTTTTTATTCAGTTCATTTTCAATTTTCATGGAATTAAATTAAAAAAAATTAAAATGCCAAAAAATGGGAAAATTGCTAGAGCATCATCTGATTTCACGCATCAGGGTTTACTGCGGTACATGACACAGGGTTCATGTACTACTACATGGGGGGAACTGATATCCCCCCTCACACATCACCAGTTGCTATTTTTGGGCTCTATCTCTCACCTAACAAAAAAAGGGGGAAAACATTTTGCCCTAGATATTCCCGAAAAAATTTTGGGCTCCAACCTTAATTTCATCATTTTTTGGATTCGAGCCTAGATTTTTTAAACTAAAAAAAAGACTGAAACATATAAAAAAATTTTGAAAAAAATGTGATTTTTCGTTTTTTCAATAAAAAAAGAAGAAAAATAACAGACGCAACTTTTTCATCTTAAAAGGGAAAAAAAACCGGTTTTAAAAACGTCAATTCACACAAACCCCCTAAACAAAATTTACTTTTTCACAAAGCCCCACCCCATTTTTCGTAACCATGAAGTCTTTTTTTAGTTTCTAATTAAAAAAGAAAGATTTAAAAACCTTTTTTCATCATCAATACGGGGGCACCCTTCCCAATTACCATCATACTCAAACCCTTACCACTGATAACAAAAAATTTTAAAAGGGTATTTTCTTAACATTGATTCGGGTTTTCTCCTTTAAGTGTAGGGGAAGCACGCTGGGTTTCCAAAAACCGGGCACCCCCGGGGGTTTCCCGATCCCCGGGCGGAGTGGAAACATTTTTATTTTTCCTTTAAATCCGGGGAACCCTGCCCAAACCCAGCAGTAAAGAGTTCCGGGGTGTTACCCGGGGGTTTTTGAAACCCGCCCCCCGGGGTGCTGGGTTTGGGCCCCAACACTATAAAAAACTAGCAAACAGCCCTTTTGGGGGTAGTCTGAGGAGAGCTGTCTTTTTACAGTGGAATCCATCTAAAGCTGCGCCCGATAACTGACGAAATTCCCCAAAAAAAAAACTAAAAATCTTTGGGGCGCAAAGGTAAAAAAACATAAATGCGAAAATAGTCTGTCCCTTATATTTTTAAAAAAAAATAGTAGAGAATATCTAGTTTTTTTCAGTTTTTAAATTTGGGTTTAGGGGAAAACCCTTTGCCTATAACCGACTTTAGCAAGCCACGAATTTTTTTTTAAAGTTTTCAACACCACACCCCTGTTACCGTGTACAAACTTTTCCAAAATTTTCCTACACTCTTTAGCGGAATTAAAAAGTCTCCCGGGGGTTTAAATTTCTTTCTTTTTCCTTCCTTATCTAAGAAAAAGGCAAAGTTCTAAGAAAAAAATTATCCCATTTAAAACCCAAAAACATTTTCCACTACCGATATTCAAAACCCCAAAAAGTAATCAAAAACCATATTCCCAAACAACTCATGCCCCAACCCCAACCCCCCCCAAAACCTCCTCTTTACCCTTTTTCCTGATAGTCCCCACCTCCCAGCCCCAATAAAAATACCCCTTTCCAAAAAAAAAACCCCATAATACTTTAAAAATTTCCCAGGAAAAAACTTACCATTAAAAGCGGCCGTGTCTCTATTTCCACCGGTTTTTTTTCCTCTTTTTGGGGGACCTCTTCAATGTAAAAAAAAACCCCCCGGGGCCAAACATAAGCTTAAAGTTTGGGCGTAAAAGACTAGAATTTGGACCCCAAGGGGGGCAGTAAAGGTTCGAACAAAAGTTTTTTCGTGAACCATTTTTTTCTTTTACACCTAAAAGTTTTTTCGTATTTTTTAAAAAATAAAATCATATTTCCTTTGGGAAACACTCAGCTAAAGGTTTAAAAATTTGTTTTTCCTGATTTACGAAAGGGACACCAGGTATGTATGAAAAAAACCCTAAAAAACCCCGTGTAATCAAAACCCAGTCGTGGATGCGAGGGGGCAGATTGTGGGGGGCAAAAAAAACCTTAAACCCGCAGTTTCCGGAGAGGGCGGGGAAAAAAGTGTGGTTCGAATCAAGATAAAGAGAAAAGGAAAGGGTCACCCCCCCCCGGGGCGTCGAGGGAAAAAATCAGCCCTTTTTGTGCCCCTTTAGGGGTAAAAGGGGTTATCGCGGGGACGGCGCCTCTTTTTGGGTTTTTGGAAAATAAAATTTTTTTTTTGGTTTTTTTGAATTTTGGTTTCTCTCCCCCCTTTTTCCCCCCTCCCTTCTCTCTCTCTCTCCCCCTCTCTCTCTCTCTCCTAAAACGGGAAGGGGGTTTGTTTGGCCCCCCAAGTTTGGGGACAAAAAAGAATTTTTTTGCACCCCGGGGGTTCCCCCCCCCTTTTTTTTTGGAACAACAAGTTAATTTCCCACCCTTGAAATTGCAAACCTCCTTAAATTTTCCCCTTTTGTTCTTAAGGGGTTTTAATTGGTTCCTTACCCTCCCCCCCCTTCCCTTACCTTCTATTCCCCCCTCCCCCCTTCCCCTTCCCTCCTCCTCCCCCAAACCCCTCCCCCAATCTTCTCTTTCATTTCTCACCCTCCTCCTCGCTCCCCTTAATTCTTATTGAACCCTCCCCCTTCCCCCCGCGCGGCGAAAGGGAGGGACGTTTTCCTTCTGTGTACCTTTTGGTTTTGAATATTCCGAAAGGGGTCCCCCCCCAAACAATGAGATATGTTCCCCTGGGAAAAAAATTTTCTTTTTTATCCTTTCTGTGCTGCCTCTGAACCAAAGCACTTGTTTCGGTCCCCTTTCTGTGCGAAAAAAACCACACAAAAAAAAGAACCGGTTTTTATTTTGGATTTTTGGTTTGGGCGATAAAAGGTGGGGAAAAGGGTTTGGATTCCCCCATTTATGCTGGGGAAAAATTTTCTTCTTTTTACTGATAATAGAGCGTTTTTTCCCCCGTATTCCAGCTAAACTACTAGATAAACGAAAGCGGAGGGAAGGGGGAAAAAAGATAAAATTGATATGATTTGGGAAAAGGAATGGGGAAAAAAATTTGGGTGGATGGAATAAAGGGGAAAGTAAGAGGGGGAAGGGAAAATCTGTAAGATGAAAAAAAGATAGAAATATAGTTTTGAAGCGAGAGAAAGGCATGGGGAAAAAAGGGGGGGGAGGGAGGAAAAAAAAAGAAAAAATGGAAGGAAGGGGAAAGGAGGAAATAGCCAAAAAGAGAAAGAGAAGGTAAATCTGTAGGGGGGGGGGGGGTTTTTTAAAAAAAAAGAAACAAAACAAAAAAACGGAGGGGGGGCATGGAAGGGGAAGGGGGAATAAAAAGGAAAAGAGGGAAGGAAAGGGAAGGGGAAAGGAAAGGAAAGGGGAAAAAAAAATGGAATTTGTTAGAGAGAAGGTTTAGGGGTTAAATAAACAGAAAAAAATAAAGGAAAAAGAGATGGGAAAGGGATTGTAGGGAAAAAAGAGATGAGGGAAAGGGAAAAAAATGAAGGAAGGGAAAGAAAAGAAAGGGAAAGGGAAAGGGGTTTGGGTCGCCAGAAAAGAAAAACAAAATTTCTGCGGGTGGTAAGACGGGCGCCTATGTGAGTGATTATCTTGTTTCCTCGGAATATGATAGCCCGGAAAAAAAAACTGGAAGGGGCACCCTGGAAAGGGTGTTAGATCATCCGATAAAGTGGTGAGAAGAAAACACACACACGGGGCATAACTTACTAATAAACGGGGCCTGGTAAAAACATTGTGAGAAAGAGGGGAAATAAAGTGGGGGAAACTACAAATATATATAATTTAAAAATAAAAAATTGAGAAAAGGGAAAAAAGAGAGAGAGAGAGAGAGAAAAGAGAGAGAGAGGGGGGGAGAGGAGGAGGAGAGAGAGAGAGAGAGAGGGGGAAAAGAGAAGAGAGGGGAGGGGAGAGAGAGAGAAAAAGAGAGAGAAGAGGGAGAGAGAGAGAGAGGAGAAGAGGAGAGAGATAAAAGAGAGAGGGGAGGGGGGGGGGGGGGGGGGGGGGGGGGGGCATGACAAAACCTTCCTCAATACTGGCGGCGACTGAGGGGGAGGATGGAGCTCGTATTGCCATGAGGAGGAAGCAGGGAAGACTAAGCATAACGTGGACGACGAGGAAGATTAATGAGGGACAAAATTATTAGTTACCACAGCTTTCATCTGTTTCTTAATTATTTTCTCCCTCTCAAAATATATTTCGTATTGCATTTTTTTCAGTAGTACAATCACACAGTCTTTCCTTATATGATTATTTGTGATAATATATAATTTGCTTGATGACCTTCCAGCATTCATTCACAAATACTTGGATTCAGCTTCGACTGCAAAATTCTTCAAGGATTTCTTTATTTCTTAACATGTTGTCTTTCCTTACGTGTTTGACGACTTATCATTCAGTCCTCTTGTGATTGTTTCTCTCCACTTGACCCCAGCACCTTCTCCTCCATGGGAAACTCTGTGGCTTGCGTACTGTGGGAGGACTTCCTCAAGCCTCTCTCCTACTTCAGAGGTCTCAGTGACTCCTCTGCCATTCGTGTGATAAAGATCCTCTGTGAGTATACATTTTGCTATTCATGTCCATAAGAAGTGAATCATGTCCATAAGAAGTTAATCATGTCCATAAGAATTGAGTCATGTCCATAAGAAGTGAGTCATGTCAATATCCTCAAGGTGTCCAATTTTTCTATGAGAACTAGACTTAAATAGAACTAGACCTTAAATACAAGGCCAAGGATAGAGAAAAACGTGGTGGAAGTGACACATGTTTGAGAAGTCATTTTAGAGTAGGTTGAGACGGGTCAAAACACTGTAGAGTCTACAGTGTTTTAGGTTAAGTAGGGATGTGAATACTGGCCCATCAGTATGTGATGATATACTGAAGCCCTGTTAACGAGTCGTTTATTAATTCTCCCAGTAATACTCACATATTCTCTAAACCTTTATTTTTTTCCCCTTATTGTGGGTGGTGGCAGCGTAATCGCCAGGTTTGTGGAGCCCTTCAAGTTAACATCAAGCTATAAGGGGAGGGCGCTACACGTTTGTAAGCTTTACATTGTGAGAAAGGAAGCACTAGAAATACTCCATCTGCAAATTACTTGATATTTTCTAACCACATTTTTGTTTCCGGCAGGGAAGGGGAGAGTAATGAGGCTACGGTATATCCTACTGCTACAACGGTTTCCTATGCTTGATCATCCCCATGCTGGTCGCCGGGCGGGTGTCCTTCGTGTAGGTGAGAAAACCCCTTTCGGCGACACAAACTCTAAACTGTTACCAACTGAAAAACCCCCTCGATTTGATATTGTCTCCATCACTTATCACGCTGGCTAACAGTTTCATCACCAACAACACTTCCAAACCTGAATATCAATCGTTAGTTCCCGTGATTTTACAGACCCTCACTCCACACCACTGTTCCAGGCCCCACCTGCCCGAGTGATGTGGAGGGGGAAGTGGTCAACCCCACCTGTGAGCGGCTGTATAAGCGCGTGTGGCACATGCGTCACATGAGGAGAGTGTTTTTGTCGTGATGGACTGGAGGGAAGGCGCGGCGACAAGGCGGACATGACAATGCTACCCAAGCGCTCTGATCCTCACAGCAGCCGTAAAAAAGCATTGCAGAACCCTCGCTCGCTCCACTTTCGTAAATGCAGTACGTACATACTTTAATTTGTGTACGTGTACCCAACACAGACAAGGAACGTCTATTTAATAACCAGTATGACGTAAGCAGATATCCTGCAATTCATGTGATTTATCCACTCCTCCGGCCTCTCTTACCAGGCACTGCAGCAAAAACAATCGCCATAGAGTTTTTTTCCCCCAACATGGACACACATCACTACTATAATGCCCAATGCCCCCACCGTTATGTACTTTGGGAGATGCCGCTAGCTGCATAAAAAATTCTGAAAATGGTGGACAATTGGCGACAAAAAAGTGTGGGTCATCAATAGTTTCCTTTAAATTCCTCGCTGATAACTTTCGGAATTATACATTGTACAAGATGTACCACTGTTCTGCATCATAGCGACGCTGCCTCGCACGGTAAGAACCAGGCCACGTCCAAAGGTTCCTGAGTTGTCACAAAGTACTTTTTGACATCACAGTATTGTCTTTTTTTCTTTTTTTCTCTCTCTCTCCTCTCTTCTTTTCCCCTCTCTCTCTCTCTCTTTTCTCTCTCTCTTTTCTCTCTCTCTCTCTCTCTCTCTCTCTCTCTCTCTCTCTCTCTCTCTCTCTCTCTCTCTCACAAATGAAAAATAAATAATCCCAGTTAGTCTAGTAGTCCAGTGGACCCACGTGCACCCCTTGGACAATCTAATGAGACCTACTTTTTTAGATGCACAAATATGTCTAGAAAACAAAAATCAATGTTAACACTGTCAACTAATGTCCCATGGGGTTCGTATCTTGGATTTCGTCGATCGAGAAATATTTGACTTTCTCGAAATTACCAAAATGTCCATAAAATCACAAAAAAAATGTAGTTAAAAAATTTTAAATTTTGGTCCCCACATGACAAGGGAATAACATGGCCTATTGTAATAGAACAATTAATGCAGTAATTGGTACAAGTTTAGTCATGGAACGGCAAAAACCTAAGAAAAGGCGGAAAAATTACTTCGGTTTCGCCGACAACTTTGAACATAAATGACAATAACTTCACTAATATACAACAACATACTGGTCTACAATACTACACTACGATCAAAATCATCGTCTATCATTCCCCCATCTAATGCAGTCAAACAATTGACATACATGTATGATTATCATACACTAATTGTTGCCAATGTAACCCCCCCCCCTAGTGAAACTTTACTTACATCAAATACAGACATTCGATAAAACTTAGTTTTATATTAAATTTTACCAGTTAATCATGGGCAACTAGATAATACAACTTAGTATTGTTCAGTTGCCATTTGTAAACACTGTTTTGCTCCATATGTCATGTCATATATGTATATATATTGCATATAAAATATATATATATATATATATATATATATATATATATATATATATATATAAATATAAAAATATATAATATATATATATAATATATATAATAATTTTAAAATATATATATATATATATATATATATCTCTATATATATCTATATATTATATATATAAAATTATATATATATATATATATATATATATATATATATATATATATATATATATAATATTAATATAATTATAATATTTTAATATCTATATCTTATATATATATATATATATTATATATATATATATATATATATATATATATATATATATATATATATACAGGGAGGTCCCGAAGATACGAGCAGTTAGGCCACCTGACATACTCGTAAAGCGAAATCTCGTATAACGAAACGCATAACTAATGGTAAAATATAGGTTTGGTTCCAGGACCCATAAAAAAAAAAAAAAAAAAAAAAAAAAAAGAGTTTTTCAAGCTTAAAAAAACTATAGCAAAACACAACAAACACACAGCCGTATATTCCCCACACTGTACTACTATTCTGTAGAAAAAGCATTCTGAAAGAGAAAATAGCACACAAAATAACATAACTGCACATTAATTAAACAAAAAACATGCATAACAAGCAAAAAAGACGTTGTAATGTAGGGGACGCCGCGTGATACAAGAAAGGTAGTGTAGCGGTTTCCCAAAGGGTTTGGGGGCCCCACACCTGTTAATTACCCCTAATGGTCAGGCCGCGCCATATGCTTAATTACCCTTCAGGTTACGCCTTGCTAGGGGTGCCCTGACTGCGGTCCCAAGGTTGGGGCCACACACCTGCTAATTACCCCTAATGGTCAGGCCGCGCCTATGTTTAATTACCCTTCAGGTTACGCCTTGCTAGGGGGTGACCCGACTCCCGGTCCCAAGGTTGGGCCGCACACCTGCTAATTACCCCCTAAATGTCAGGCCGCGCCATATGCTTAATTACCATTCAGGTCACAGCTTGCTAGGGGGGGCCTCACTGGGTACCCAAATCCCCCTTTGTCCAGCCCAGGAGTGGTAGGGCGCACTTAAGAAACTTGATAATTTTACTCACCCCATTTTGAATGTGGGATCATTGGATTTTCGATCTCGTATATTTAAAATAGACCCTTTAAATTTTTCACATATCGTATCATCGGATTCTCGTATACCGAATGCTCGTATAACGGGACCTCCCTATATATATATATATTTTATATATATATATATTATATATATATATATATATATATATTATATATATTATATTATTTTAAAATTTTATATATAATATATATATATATATATTTTTATATATATATATATATATATATGTTTGTTCTCTACAATACTGTATTTCTCATGGTATACGCTAACCTGTATACGATGTCAATTAACACTACTTTCCTTCTCCTTAGATGCATCGGGTGATAGTGATAGTGTAGAATCTGTAGATGGTATGTCAGTGACCTAACATTTGTGTGGTACATCCGTAGTTCTTTCTGGTGGTGGAATATACTGAAAAAATCATTGCTAGCACGAGGAAACGAAAAAGCGACAAAATATTTAGCCAAATCTGAAAACCATAAATGCCCCTCATGTAACTATCGTACACGCAATAGACATCCGAGACTATGGTTCCTGACATCTTTCAGAAATGTGAGAGGAAAAAACCCGATGAAAAATGAGCATATCTACATGAAATCCGTGAAATCGAATGGCTGAACCTCTCAATCACCCGTCGTATGGAAGCAGTGTGTGCTCAGATACCAGAGGGCTCCGAAGGCGTTGACTTGGAGATGTAGGATACCACAGACCATGTTACCAGCGCTTCACAGCAAACTTACATCGCTTGAAGGATTCGACCGTAGCATCTATGTCCACGAAGCATCACTCTCCGCGCAAACTGTCATCTGCTGAGAGTTCCCAACTATTCCCACCTGAATGTTTGTTCTGCGAGAAGTTTGAAATAAAGGTATCTGGAAAACCGAGAGACCCCTTTAAATTCATATCATGGAAAACACAAAGAGCCTGCTTGGAAAAGCATCGGTTCCAGGCCCTTGAAATGGGAAAGACTCGTCTATACCCACAGGTGAAAGGAAAAGACTTATTTGCCTCTGAAGCACAGTTCCATTCCGAATGCAGAATGTCCTTCACCACGGAATATCGAAATCACATACGGGCACAGGAGCGAGAGGGGAACCGTAACTAGACACTGATCAGGCCCATATAATAGGGCTGCTGCCATAACGCAGCCTTCAACTTGGTGGTAGAACACATCCAGAAGCATATAGTTTAACAGAAACAGATCATACAGCTCTCCACCCTGCGCCTCATCTACATCACCGAACTTGAACAGCAACACTTTCCCCAAAAAGGACTATCGAAGCGAGAAACTGATGAACCGTCTGGGAAAAACCATGATATTAGTGACAAGATAGAGTTTCAGCGTCTAGCGTACCTAGCTGCTCTACATCACTTGTTAAAGTTTAAAAGAAACGAAACCTTGTTTTTTGACTTTTCTCGAATGTTTGTATTTTACACATAAAGTTTCACTAGGGGGGTGAGTAACATTGGTAACAATTAATGTATGATAGTCATATATGTGTGTCAATTGTTTGACTGCATTAGATGGGGGAATAATAGACGATGATTTTGATGTTAAACTGACCAGTATGTTGTTGTATATTAGTGACGTTATTGTCATTTATGTTGAAAGTTGTCGGCGAAACCGAAGTAATTTTTCCGCCTTTTTTTAGGTTTTTGCCGTTCCATGACTAAACTTGTACCAATTACTGCATTAATTGTTTTATACAATAGCCATGTTATTCTTGTCACGTGGGCACCAAAATTAAATTTGTAACTACATTATTTGTGATTTTATGGACATTTTGGTAATTTCGAGAAAGTCAAATATTTCTCGATCGACGAAATCCAAGATACGAACCCCATGGGACATTAGTTGACAGTGTTAACATTGATTTTTGTTTTCTAGACATATTTGTGCATCTAGAAAAATAGGTCTCATTAGATTGTCCAAGGGGTGCACGTGGGGTCCACTGGACTACTAGACTAAGTGTTCCCCACCGTTCTTCTGTAAAGTATTACTAGCATTACCTATCTAAATGATGAAAAGAAAGGTGCCAAAGTAAATTGACACATGTAGTAAATTAAACCAAGGGCTTGAGGGATAAGAGTGACGATCACGATTACAATCAGGTTAGGAACGTGTGATCGCAGTGACTGCTGTTATTTCAGCCTCCATGACCGGCGTGGTGGCGGTGGCGCTCGGCTCGCTGATGGGTAACCTGGGCAACATATTACATGTCACCATCAGCCTCAATCATGCCCAAATCACTGGGCGCCCCCTCAGCGGTGTTTTCCTGGGTGGCAGTCCTTGCTACCCTGTATCGAATACCAGGTAATTTTATAAAGGTTTTCATCACCGGGTTCAATTTTTATCCAATAATGATGATTGGCCATATACCGATTCCAGTATAGGATAGTGGGCATATGAATTGTTCCAAAGAGAATATTGTGTGAATAAAATATCTTTAGTCTAAAAGTCAAGCAATATATTTCCCACTGATTTCATTTGTGGTCTCGGGCGCGTTTCAGCGGGTTTCCTGGTGTCGTTCATCTACAATGCGTTGGATGTGTGGTGGCGAAGTTCGTAAAAGGGGTGGGAAGCCCGTCAAGTTGCCCACTTTTCTGTGGGGCGGCTGTGAGTCTTCCCTCAACGCTACCCTGGAGACCCTTCATCTCCACCACCCTGAATTCCAACCACCCCCTGAGCTCCACACCTTCCCCATCGATGAGTAAGTGTGGTGATGGTGCCATTCTTATTGTTGGGGATCTTACACAGGTGATGATGGGACATTTTGCATGAAAACCACCGACTATGAAAGCTACTTGAAGTATAAGTCTTTCTTTACCATACATTAAACAAGTCCATCAAAGATGAAAAAAAAACATTGATTTTGTAAATTGGTTCACAAAGGTGTGTGGCATGATCTGGAGGACGGAACGGTCACCCGACTTGTGAGCGACTCTACAGACTTGGTAATGGAACGTGTTGTAAGAAAGAAAAAAAAAATCGTACTAACGGCACCGAAGAGAAAAGGGCCCCTCCAAGGGCACGGTGAGTGGAGATGTCCATCTGGCACCGGTCCGCTGGACTAGCTGACCCAGTCATCACAGAACTAAGAACAATAAGAAAAATAAGTAAGCTAAACAGAGGCCGTGAGACCTACACAGGTAGGTTCCTGTGTAGTATTCTTACTGTCTTCACTCCCGATAACCCTAAAAGGAGGCCAGCACAAAATCATGCACAAATGGTTAGGGGAGGTGTGAGAAAACATATCCATTGGGCTATGGAAGCTATGATCCTTATGAACCAGAGTATGAAACAACAAGTATAAGCAATGTGAAGACGGGAAACATGGCGAATGAGAAGGAAGGGAAGAAACATGTGCTGCCTCATTTCACGACTAACCTCACTGCTGTGAAGTCACGCTGCGATGTTGACACTCGCCGTCATCCCAAAATCCAAGGACTCTTGAGCCTACGCTGCATAAAACTCTGGTGGCCTGCACACAATGAATGGTAGCCCAACTGAATATAGTCACTCGCGGGAAAGGGACAGTTATCCATTTGACCCTGAACATGCCGAGGCCGTGATGAGTAGCACCACCAGATGCTGAGCCAAAAGGCATGAAGCATCAGAACATTATCATTGTACATATTACATAGTGTGGGGATCAAATTGGTTAGGAATTCTTATTTTTTTTTAGGAGCAAATTCACTTCATTTCAAATATTTCCTGTTTGAAGTGATTTCCACAGCTCCACATTTCCTGACCATACCTATAGTATGAGCTTATTAGTTCTTGGCAGAGTGCCTGTCATGTTTGCATACATTATTGGTTACACGTTTTTGACCACATACAATAAAGCCGTATTCTCCAAAACAGGTCTTATATTAAACAAAAGTAAGGTCTTGCGGTGTGACCTGGTAAAATTGGGAATATGATGACCGAAAACCATAGGAAAATGGTGTTGCATGCGTGAAAAGCTTTTTGTGTATCAATCTTCACTATACAAGTCATTACGTACATTATTGTTTATTTTATAGAGTTCATACAAATTCACCAGCATATACCAAAACATTACAAAAAATTCGCTTCAAAACCCTTAACAGAACATACCATTAGCCCAGAGTCAGGACTGAGTATTTATAATACTGCTATGGGATTCCCATAAGGTTCGACATAACAATAAAGTTGCCCATAAATCTCTATGCTATGGACAAATTTCCGCCATATTGCTATGGGGTCGATAGCAGTTTCCTGCTGACTCACTTCCCGCTAAACGTAGCATTTTACATTACCCTACAAATGTATCTTTAGATCATGGAAATAAGCGCTTAAGAATCAGTAAAATATGGGCAATAATATGTGAGACACCTTAACTAACTGAAATAAAGCATTTTTTAAAGGATTAATTCATATACGTGTAAAATCAACATCCCGTGAAAAGTTGTACGCAGGAAACGATTAAACACTTGTCTCTCTCCTCCCTATATAATAACATGTTATATCTCCAAAAGTAATGGTGAAGGGTGACGGGAGGAAACACACAGGTAAACTCACTAAGGTAATGAAGGAGAAAGGAGCAAAAGCAAAGCCAAGGAGGGAGTGTGACCACAGATAAAACGTGTGGGGTGGCAGTATACGCAGCTAGGTAGTATATACTGGCCGTATCTGTAGTTCACTTATAATACCGTATCTCTTGCCTTATCATCACTTCCTCCTGGCTAATGCTTCCTTTCTCCTTCTCCTTTACTACCATGGTTTACCTTGTGTGTATCCTTCCGTCACCCTTCCGCATTTACATTTGGAATTATTATGTTTTTGGTTAATTTCCTAGCGTTTGCCCATACTCTCCCCCTTGCCCAACAGCTTGGGGACCCCTGTGGAATGTCGGGGTTTGGAGGGAGGGGAATAAATTAATGCGTCGAAAACTACGTATTTTTGAGTTGTGTAGGAGTCAAAATTACCTATATCTAGGGAAATTTTTCCTTAGATATGGTAAATTTTAACCTAATCTTTCAAGCTCCGAGATTACTATGCCCCCCTCGTAATCTAACCGAACCTAAACAAATTAAACCTAACCTCCTAGCGAGTGGCTCTGCCCCCATCGACCCCCGCTAATCTATCCTACTTAAGCGATATCAGCCCCCTATAATTCTAACCTAACCAATTTGGTGACCTCGACACCCTCGGTAACCTAATTTTTTTTTACCTTACTTCTTAGTGGTAGTGTGTGCGGAGGGTGGGGTTGGACTTGATACTCCGGTCCGATTGCTGTTTGGTGAGGATCGCAGCAGTCCCACACGTTTCATTGCTTTGAGAAATCCATTCAATTTTCCCTAGATCTGGTGGATTCTTACGGCCACTACCTAACTCAATAAATATGTGGTTGCAACGCACATTTTGTAACCCAGCCAAATATCCCCATTCCCCCCCACGTGTCCCAAACTTGTTTTGGGGGAGAGGGGGGAGTATGGGCAAACACTACAATAATACCTGTTATTTATAGGAGGAGAACGACAAGTTGTTTACGTGCTTCTCACGTCTCTTCTTCGCTTTGTGACCTGCATCGCCTCTGCTTTTCTTCCCTATGGCCGCGGACACTTTTCAATGCGATTGGCTTTTAGTTTAGAAGGTTAAAACGGGATTTCGGTTTTAAGGTTAAGTGAATCTAAAGGTTGGAGTTAGGTTAGTGAATAGACGCTGGGGTTTAGATTACATTAGTTACGTTGTAGTGGAATCTAGAGATGGGTTAGGTTCGTTAATTTAAATGTCCTATACGCGTCTTACTAAAAAACATTTGATATCCCAAAAGTAATGAATTTGCGACAGAACTCATTTGAGTTTCTTAGAATCCCTTAAGGTAACAGAAAGCACACTCCCCGTGTATGGGAATTCTGGATCCTGTGTAAAAACTTTACCTTAGTTTTCCAGTCTTAATTTTTGTTTCCGAAGTATATCTCCACTACGTGCTGAAGCTTGAAATATGAGCCCTCCAGAAGGTAGTATAGGAAGTGTAGGGTAAAACGAAAATCTTTACTTTCATTTCTGCCAAAAACCCGAGCTAAATTCATTAAAACATACCAATACTAATAGTAACAAATAATATGCCTTCGAAAAATGGTTGTGTGGTCAAATAACACATGAAACCCTTTATCCATCCTTTTCATCTATTAGTAGAGAAGTGGAACTGTCCGTCGAAAATTTTCCGTCGCGAGACTTCTCGGTTGTTGTCCTCGCCGAGAATTTTGGGTATAGCTACCTTGAGTATTACTAGGAGCGGGCCTTGGGCAAGTATTTTCCCTGTCCACGTTCAGCTGCATCCATGGTCATTCCTGCAGCAAGCTGTGACTGTTCGTGCCTACTGGCATCATGCCAGTGCGAGGACCATCATAATGTATTATAATTTCATTCCCGCTAGTCATGTATGGTTCCTATAGGCCCAATCAAAATGCCGCATTCAAATTTTGTGAGCACTCTCCCTCACACATACCACAAAATCTGTGCTTTCAAGTGCGGACTTTATGCACTTACAACGCTTTCAGACGCTCTTTCTTGCACTTTGCACGATACTAGCCTCATAGCAGGTGTGGGTTACTTCGGTATCTTTGTCCAGTGTGGCTCGTACACCCCCTCGTCATTCTTGAATCAGCCCCTAGCTGGATGGAGGAGGCAGCTCTGGCGTTTGGTAGCAGTTGTTTGACCCCACACACATGGCCTCCTGTGGTAGGCCCGCCCCTTCACCTCTCCTCCAGAGCTGCCTTGGTTGGCGGGATCCGCTGCACGTTGTTCTTTCCTTCGGGGGGCGGGGAAGAGTTTCTTGCCGGGCCTTGTCCAATTCCTTGCACGTGGCTGGTTCTGTCTAGAGCCATAGACGAACCTACTCGATGGTGTGCATGACATCGCTGGTGTGCCACTTGGTGCAGAGGGATAGCTTCAGACATTGCGGTCTGCAAGTGCTGTGCTATGCAGAACGGTCCAATTGGTCATGCAGTCTTCTACCATGTCCAGCCAAAGCTAGATACAGTGGTCACAACCCAGTCAGAGCGTGACCATTAGGAGTGCCTGATGCTTCTCTGTTGTCCTAGGCAGCTGCTTATTTCGTGGGGCTGCCAGTTACCGACAAACTCTTCCTCAGTGACAATGCTAAGCCTCCAGTATCATCTTCTGGTTGGCAGTCCCTGGGCCACTGATACAGCCAACACCACACATCGGTGTAAACGTCTTGAGCAGTATCTTTGTGGTGACCGATGGTTTGTGCTGCATTGTATGCATGCAACAACATTAGGTGTCATCTTCTCTCGTGGTTGCCTGGGGCGAAGCGAAGGCCAGGTCTTGCAGCGTGGCTTGGCTCAGAGACTGCATCTCCATCAGTGATAACCAGTGGCTTATGTTTCCCTCCCTTGTCAAACCACTTGAAGATAGCTTCTGATAGGAACTTGAACAGCTCGGTCTTGTTGGTGTCCACTCGGAGGAAGTTCTGCCAGTTTCCAGGTATAACTGCTGCTCCGACCACGCGTTTACGCACTCCTTTTCCACGCTTTGATCTTGCACTGCCTTTCAGTGAATCAGCAATGTAGCGGTCCCAGACAAAGTTCAGGCGTGACACAGTCTGAAACTTTGTTGACAGGTACGGTATGAAGACATCCTGGGCATAGTCATCAAAGTTCTTGGTTACCGCAGGCTTCAGCATCTGGACAATGACTGCCCCATCAAGAACTAGGCAGGTGGTATCAGGAGCCTCTGATTGGGCATTGGAGAACTCTTCAAAGCATTTGAGGAGATCACTCTTCGTACCTAGACGGAGACTTTCTCCATCGGAGAGAGCTGGAGGACACGCTTGATTCTCATGACGAAAGAACTCTTCAAGGTTTCCATCCCTCGTCTGGCAACCAATGTATAGCCGTGAGAAATGTGCCACGTCGTTCCTGATAGAGGCCAGCTGCTGTTTCCCTTTGCTCACACTTCTCGGGGTGGAAGTGGTGAACACCTTCAGCTTGTTCCGACGAATTGCATCATCAATCGGCTTCGTCCTTTCCACTAGGCAGTCTCTGGTGAAAGCCTGGAACTGCTCTTGGCCAATTTTCTTCACATTCCTGACAGTCTCAACTGCATCAGGATCTGCAATTTCCTTTGTGTCAAGGACAATCAGATCCATGCTCTCTTCCACAAAGGGGTTGCCAAGCTCTTCCATGACGCTGACAAGGGCGCGGACATCCTTGGCGAAAGAGATCTGCACACTTGGTGTCTGGTCGTGATGACGTGTGTCCTCTCGCCTCCCCCAGTGTTGATGGCCATCTTGGAACTCTTCTTTGGCCCTGGCAACTTCTGGCCCGGCAATCATCCAACGCCGCAGGGCACTTGGGTTGTCAGTGAGGCCGACTGCTCCACCATCTCCTTTGATGCATGCGTTATTTTGTTCATGCGCCTGGTCGATTGGGATCGAAGAGAACACGTTCTTCGTCTTCCGTACAGTGAAGTTGCCAGCCCTAAATTCTCTGTCTACATCTGGGTGCTTCATTGGGAGCGCAACCACGTCCCTCAGGTGAACAGGAACCCACCTGCCATAGTGTGTGTGGTCTAAGGCATGGAACCATGGGACCAGTTCCGTCAGGGCATCAAGGTACATCGTGAATGAAGCCTGCCGCAGAGAACGCACGTAGACCAGTACCAACATCTCTAGTTTCAGCACAGTTGCCCAGTACTGAAAGTTGGGAATGTCTTCTCCTCTCTGGTGACACCAGGCTTCGAACTCAGGCATGTCTTCTGCATCATCAAAATCTATCATACAGTGGAGTTCATACGCACGATGTTGCAGGATGTGCAGTACCGCTGCAGTGATTTGATGAGCTCTTCTTGTGCGAGTGACGAGGGCAGCTCACAGGAAGGAGTCGGCTGTTCCTGGCGTTGCAATCTCAGCTTGAACTAAGGCTTGTACCCAGCCACTTCCTCGCAGCCAGTCGCCCAGCATCTTTAGAGCGACCATCTCGATGTGGAGCCCACCAAACATCACTACCCTCTTTTCTTCACCATACTTCTCTGAATTTGCTTTGCCAAGGCAAACAGTGGCTGGTCCAAGGTGACGACAGGTGTCTGGCCAGGATTCACATGTTCTACAACATTCTTCACCACATCCATGGAGTGCCGGATCATGGCCACTGTGAAACATGGGCACTGTCAAGGAACAGTGGAAGCAGGGCGGTGGGGCAGATGGTTCGAGCTAACGGCGGCTGGCGACTGGCATGAAACGCTGACCACGATATGATTATGAGTGGCGTATTTTGATTATGTTTTTCTTAATTCAGCTTTTAATAAATGTTCAGACCAATGTTAGTGTTATCCTTTGAACGACTGGTACACTATAAGGGAGATTGTAAAATTATAGTAACCGCTAGCGGCTATTTTGAAAAATGGCTGCCACAGCCATCAGGATCTGAATTTGACATGGCCCAATATCCAAATCTGTTCATAATATGATACTCTACTAGTGTGCCGAATTTGGTGCTTTCCTCACAAAATGCACAATTGTTAAGGTATATTTAGCTTAGGCGCCGTACTATTGTTAATGCATGTCAAAAATATAAATACTAAATAAGTGATACTAGAAAAACATCAAATATTTGTTTGATATAGGTAATTTTTGGTTTGCCTTCCACTTTTACCTTTGTTCTTTCTACCCTTCGCAGTACCTAGAGGTTCGATACAAGAGCCCTTTACTACGGAAGATTGCCACAGTGACGCATTTTTTTACATTTTTAATTTTTTTCTTTTTTTATTACATCACAAAGGACTGGCCAAGGGCACAACAAAAAATGGGTAACACAAAGCCCGCTTAGTTGCCAGTCCCTATAAAGAAGACAGTAAGAGAATAATATAAAAAAGAGGGGTGAGCCAATTTAGTTCGGGTGGTGTCTTGTTACTCTTCTTTTGAAAAGATTTAAGTCATAGGAAAGTGGAAAAATAGAAACAGGAAGAGAATTCCAGAGTTTACCAGTGAAAGGGATGAAAGAGTAAAGATACTGATTAACTCTTGCATTAGGAAGATGGACAGAATAGGGATGAGAATGAGTAGAAAGTCTTGTGCAGCGAGGCCGCGGGAGAGGGGGAGGCATGCAGTTAGCAAGTTCAGAAGAGAAGGGAGCATGAAAATAACGGTAGAAGAGAGCAAGAGAAGCAACATTGCGTCGGTGATTTAAAGATTGAAGACAGTCAGTCAGAGGAGGAGAGTTGATGAGACGAAAAGCTTTTGATTCAACCCTGTTTAGGAGAGCTGTATGAGTGGATCCTCCCCAAACATGTAAGACATACTCCATACATGGGCGGATAAGGCCCCTGTAGAGAGCAAGCAATTGGGAGGGAAAAAAAAAAGGACGCAGACGTCACAGGACACCTAACTTCTTAGAAGCTTTCTTGGACAATGATGATAAACCTCGGCTTGAGTCTGTACGGTCCATCTCTCGCCCTGAGCATCGTCACCCCCCTCTCCACCCACGCAACAGTCATCATCATAGGCACCGTCGTCACCTTCTACGTCACTATAGTTAAGAATGATCGTGATTCATGTCTGCCTCCCTGTCATCATTGTAAACTTGACTATTTTTGTTTTCTCCTTTCCTTGCAACAATACGTAGCTTCTATTACTTTAACTCCCTAGCTAACAATGATACAGAGGTGGCTTAGTGCACATCCTTATGTATGAATATCCAAACAGTTATTTCTCTTGTACTTCTGTTCACCTTCTATGAGTGCTTTTACTACTAATATTTTAGGCATCTATTTCAATAATTTCGATAGATTAATAACTAGTTTTTACTGACACCGATATTTTGGCAATCCCTTGTATATGTGTGAGTATCTTATATATCGTGTCCTGGTGGAACGCCGACGTGAGTTTCGACAGGGGATGCTTGCAGCCTATGTTGATCTCAAGAAGGCGTTTGACTCAGTGCATCGTGAGTCACTCTGTGATCTTCTGCGACTTCGCGGGATTCATGCAAGGACTATTGGTTTGATGACTGGTCTGTACTCTTGGACTGAGTGTGCTGTGAAGTGTGGGGGAGGTGTATCCAGCTTCTTTCCTGTGAATACAGGAGTGAGGCAAGGGTGTGTCCTTGCCCCATCACTTTTCAACACTTGTATGGACTGGGTATTGGGCAAAGTTGTAGATCAAAGTGATTGTGGAGCATCTCTCGTCAACACCAAGATCACTGATCTTGTTTTTGCCGATGATGCAGTAATCTTTGCTGAGTCGCTGGAGGTCCTGGTGCTGGCTCTCGAGGCGCTGCACGAGGAGGCAAAGCCTTTGGGACTTGAGGTCTCCTGGCTTAAGACCAAGGTCCAGGTGTTTGAAGGCTTACTAGATGAAACAGTACAGTCTGTTCATGCGTGCGGCGAGGACATTGAGATCTTGGAAAGTTTTACATACCTTGGTAGCGCAGTCCATAATGACGGCGGGTCACGTCAAGAAGTCTTACGGCGAATTGGCATAGCCCACGGTGTTATGGACTCGCTCAGTAGGAGTATTTGGCGTTGTCGGTACCTGTGCAGGAGGACAAAGATCCGGATCTTCCAGTCGCTTGTGATCCTTGTCTTACTCTTTGGTTGTGAGACATGGACACTAAATAGCGAATTGAAGAGACGAATCGATGCCTTTGGTAATAAGTGTCTTCGCAGAATCATGGGGTATCGCTGGGATGATTACGTGTCAAATCAGCGATTGCACCGTGAGACTGAATCGAGGCCTATTACCTGCATAGTCCGTGAGCGCCAACTTCGGCTATATGGGCATGTGGCACGCTACTCTGAAACCGATTCTTCCCATCGGGTTGTATCTGTAAGAGACAGTCCGGCGTGGAGGAGGCCAAGGGGGCGCCCACAAGGCTCGTGGCTGGGGAAAGTTGATGGTTCTTGTCGAGAGCTGCTTGGTATGGGAAAGGAGCCTGCATGGGGACTCGCGCGTGGTGACCCCCGGGAGTGGGGTCGTAGGGTGGGCGAAGCGACGCGCCCCCCGGCGTATGCCCCTAATGATTGATTAATTGTCTTATATATACACACACTCATATTTCATTCACGTTTTCACTGTTCAGGGTGGCGTGAAAGCGGTGGTGTACACAGACGTGCTGCAGACGCTGGTTATGTTCTTTGGCGTGTTGGTGGTGGTGGTGGTGTTGTGCTGTATTGACCTGGGCGGCTTGGAGGAGGTGTGGACCATAGCAGAACGCGGCGGAAGACTTCAGTTCTTCAAGTAAGTGCTCGGTATTGTAAGTCTCTATTGTACTCCTACAAAAAAATAATCGAAAGCATACAAAATATTATAACTGTAAATTTGTTTCCTTCTTTGAAAATACTACATATGTAAAAAGCTGAGAAATGTGCACATTGTCAAATATTTCCTTTCACAGCGATTATATTGTACTGTTCGACTTGCGTTAGTAAGATATGTGTGTCTGAATGAACGGTTGCAAGGCGAAAGTTTTCTTCTTTTAGTGTTCATCAAAATTTACTCGTTTTTCTTTAAACTCAACAAATCTCTCGCAGTATTAAAATAACAATAACTTCAAATGAAAGATATGGTAAAAGATAAGTTATGGCGAAGGTGAGACGCGAATATTGCTTTGGTAATCTATGACAAAACATGCCTTCACCAACACCCTTCTCCTACAGCAGGGGTTCCCAGCCTATGGGTAATTACCCACTAGTGGGTAATTTGGATATTTTGTGTGGGTAATGGAAGGCTGAGAATAAACCCATTCATATATTATGGACAAAACCAACTGTAAACTAGAGAAAGTTAAGACTTTAGAATTTGTATTAGGATATCTGAATTATATCATATTTTAGGCTACTATGGTTGGAGGTGAACCCTACAATTGAGCAGCTTCACACCACTGGGTGAGGGCAGTGGATGCAGATCCTCCCATTGACGAAACCAATCAGGTACCTGGGCAATCAGGTACAATTCCTCCTGACTGGTAAAGGGGGCTGGTCGTCCCTATCTGGAAAGGGAAAGGGGACCGTCAGGACTGCAACAATTACCGCGGTATTACACTGCTCAGCGTGCCAGGCAAGGTGCTTGCCCATCTATTACTGACACTGATCCGCAGTCATCTGCTGAAGCATCAGAGACCTCAGCAGTCTGGGTTAAACGTCTGGTAAGTCAACAACGGACCGTAACCTAGCGCTTCGTGTCCTGGTGGAACGCCGACGTGAGTTTCGACAGGGAAATGCTTGCAGCCTATGTTGATCTCAAAAAGGCGTTTGACTCAGTGCATCGTGAGTCATGCTGGGGATCTTCTGCGACTTCGCGTGATTCCTGCAAGGACTATTGGTCTGTACTCTGGGACTGAGAGTGCTGTGAAGTGTGGAGGAGGTGTATCCAGCTTTTTTCATGTTAATGCAGGAGTGAGGCAAGGGTGCGTCCTTGCCCCATCACTTTTCAACACTTGTATGGGGGGATTGGGCAAATTGTAAAAAAAGTGCTGTGGGGCATCCTTCGGGAAACCCAAAACCCCTGTCTAGGTTTTTGCCGTGATGCAGTATTCTTTGCTGATCGCTGGAACCCCGGGGTGTGTCAAGGGGCTCACGGGAGAAAAGCCTTTTGGATTGGGGTCTCTACTTAAGACCAAGGTCCGGTGTTTGGGGGCTTACTATATAAACAGTACAGTCTTTTCATGCGTGGGGCGGGAAAATTGGGAATTTTGGAAAATTTTTTCATACCTTGGTACGCAGACCTACTGAGGGCGGATCACGTCAAAAAGTTCCCCGGCGTTTGGGCTAGCCCCGGTGTTATGGACCCTCGCGGAAATATTTGGCTTTGGGTACCTTGCAAGGAAAAAGATCCGTCTAAAGTGCTTGTGACCCCTGTTTTTACTCTAGGGTTTGAACAGGGCACAAAATAGCGATTTGAAAAAACAAATGATGCCTTTGGTATAAGTGTCTTCGCAGATCATGGGTATCCGGGATGTTTCTGTCAAATCAGCGATTGCACCGTGAAAACGAATCGGGGCCTACTACCTGCATAGTCCCTCCAGACCAACTTGGGCTATTGGATGTCAGCAAAACATAACTGATCCTTCCCATCGGTTGTATCTGTAAGAGACAATCCGGGGCCCCAAAAAATTGAGGGTTAGCTACTATAAAATTATACTTAAAATCTTAAGTTTTAAAAATTAAAAAAGTGTTTGGCAACTTTGCCTGAAACCAACTTTGGGCGGTGGCTGGGGGCCACGACTACTATCGTCGTGTGTCACTCAATCGTGTACCACCGTTTTTTTACAGCAGTCTCTTTGAAAGCTCCTTAAAAGTATTTTTTTAAAAAAATTTGCGGATTAACAGTTTTGAGTAATACTTTTAATAGATAGTTTCCATGACATCACAAATCCGATATTTTTGGGGGGGCAAGACTTGTAAAAACAGAAAAAAGTACCGAAGAGTTCCATAAGTAATAGGGACGCTTGTGTTATCCTCCCATTTAATGATTTTGGAAACCGAACTTGAAGAATCAGAAAAGGGAAATGAAAAAAAAGGTTTTGGGACCCTGTCCTACGCTGGACAAAACCCCCTATGTTCGGTCCCCCTTTTTGGTCCCCCTTTCCTGGGGGCTCACATGGTCTCGCACTGGGTTTAAATCCGAAATTTATAAACGCTATGCTTCGTCACACCTTGGGGGCATCGGGGGGTGAGTTCTACTACGAAACCCCCTCTTTTTTATCTCATCCTCCCCTTCCTCACTGAATCCAATTCTTGGGGTTTAAAAGGAAAATTAAAGGTTATAACTGGGCCAAATAGGGTCTTTTCTGGATGTTCCCCTTGGGAATCCTATGCTTGGAAAAATTATTTAATAATTTTTTTTTTGTATGTGAGTCATGTTGGACAAAAATGCCCTAAAAAAAAATGAGTGAAAATATACAAAAACACATATCGCCTGGAAAACTAATTTTCTCTAAAAGGTTTTTTGTCGATACATTCAAAAGTAATAATGTATTCCTGCGTCCCTGTTTGTGTTTTTTCCCATTTTCCCCTTTACATTCTTTTCACCTCTCACATCATTTGGGGCCGTCCCCACAATTTCCCGGGATGAATAGTATTTGCACGGTGTTGGTCTTCCGAATCCTCTGCCACTTTGGATAACGTATACATGTGCAAAAGCTATTGGTTTTCTTTTTAAATTTCTAAAGATAAAATGAAAAAAAAATTGGCATGTCTTTTTTTTTTTAGACTTCCTCTTTTTTCCCCATGTTGGGGCTTCATGGTTGGGGCGTTTCTCTTCGGGGGTTGTTCTACTTCTCTCGGTCTTGGGTCGCCCTACGCCACTAGTAGCAAACCTGCTACCCTCTCACTTCAGGCAAGATACGAAAAACCCCAACCAGATCGCTTTCCTTTTTCTGGTGACTGACAACTGGCCTCATCCCTTGGGTGTGTCCTTGTCCTCTTCATTGGCGGACACTTTTTCTTGCGTGGTTTTTCTTTGTCTTTCTGCGTCTCTTTTGTTGCGCAGGTGAGGATATGGAGGTATTGTGTTGCTGGCGTCATATCGGCCACTATGTGTTGCAAGTGGTTTTATAAATTAAAAAAAAAAGGACTTGGTCCTAGGGCAGAGAAATGTAAGGCGCACAAAGAAATCCTGTTTTTTTCATTTCACGTATTCTACTTCTTCATGTTTGAGTATTTTTTTCCTTTAATTTTCCAGGACTTGTCAACTTTTATCTCAGTATTTTTTTTGCGTCTCCAATAATATCGCGTAGCGCTTACTTACCTATTCCTTTCATCAGGCAGCCACACATGTCCATCTGTAGATGCAGACTTCATAAATCGTTTCCCATGCCGTGGGCGTGGGAGGACCGTATCCTGCCTACAACCGGTCTGGTAACCCTTAGTCTTCAGCGGCTCAAACGCGCCGTCTCTTTTCTCGCGATCCTTCAGTTCATCTGATAAAATCCTTTGTTGAGATTTTAAGTAGGTCTAGCGATTACTAACATTGGGACCAATTGAATAGTAAATACAAAAATTGTTTTGAGTCAGCTTAGAGTTTTGTGAGGCTTGTTAATTTATGACCCTACAAATTGGCATGCTATAGATTCCAAATCTGTAGATACATTTTTTTTGCTAGGCACAGGTCAAGTTATTTTCCATCCGAACAACAAAGCCAGAGCCTTACCCTCTAATTTACAATAAGAGCAAGAATTCCCACCTTGTGAGCTGTAGTAAACTGCCAGAGCTGATTACGATGTTGACTCATCCGAGAGCTATGTAACCGGGCACACACGTTGTTTTGTGCAAGGTTGACAATTGAGACAGTGCGGGTGTGAAGAGTGTGTGCATGCTCCCTATAATAGGGTCTAAGTTACCTCATATCAATATCGCAAAACCGAAGAGGCTGAGTACTATGGTAGGCAATTAGTAGGATTTTAGTTATGGGCTTTTCTCTTTAACGCTTTGTAGACATAAATATACCATTGTAAATTGTCTTTTTTTCCGTATTTCATGCCTGTTGCTTTTTTTGGTGTTTCGGACCCCGTAAATAGCTGTGTAACTACGTTCCCGCTTAGTGTTTCTTTACCCCTAGGTATAATATTTCTTTTTGTTTCAGATCAGGTCTGCTCTGCGCACGTCTCGATCGTACATGCCTCGAACAACCCCTGACTCCTCGTCTGCTATTATGTATTGTGGTTATTTTTATCACAACACTTCCAAAGTCACAGAGGGCAGAGAAGGGCGATCGCGTATGGTGTCACACACGCATATTTTCGCATTATTTTAAAGTGAAACTTCGGTGGATCTCAGACAAGGCTATGGGCCCCTTCGAGGCCCGGAAGTGTGCAAAAGGCAGTGAGTGTTCGAGAAGATTACGGATGTGGACCAAAAGGAACACGGTTGAAAAGGTTGGCATGTTTGGTATCCCCATTACGGGTGGTATGTGGCCGAGAGCAAAAAGATCATTCCACAAGACCTGGTTACTCTGGTTGTTTAGTGCAAACCATCAGGATTGTAACACTCCCTCGTAGGCAGACGAAATTTAAAAGTTAAGATTAGACTAGGTATGATCACTAATCTACCGTCGGCTATAAAGACCAATGCCCATCTTCACTGAAGGGCTGTGACATTCCAGTGCCGGATTTTTCGAACAAACTACCGCCTCCCTTCTTCCTTGGTCCTTCTAAAAGATCTGAGTGATGATTGAAGAAGGCAGTGACAGCAATGATGCAGATTTTATTGACTAATGAGGGGGGGGGGAAGAGGAGGGGAACAGACGAGCATTCATATTCGGTCAAGGGATTTGGATCTCAGGGACTCACAGTATCCTGCTGTTAGCCACAGTTGATTTGGGCCTATCCAAAAACGTCTTCAGAAATGCATATAGCATCAAGACCTGCACGATACAAAACACTACTATGAAAACAAGGAGTGAATTGGTATCATAAGGCTTTCGAACCAAGAGACAAGTAATTTCTGCAGTACTTTGATTTTCGAAGTGCCATCGTTTTTGTGTTTTGCCATAACATGTGGATTCCCTGGTTACTGAAGGAATTAGGGTCTTGGTCAACTCGTACAATGACCAAATGAATGGTCGATTGTTTATGCTGCTAGCTCATACACAGCGGATCTTGGGGAGGGTGCAAAGTGGGTTGTCCCGTCTTAGCATCGGAATGGCAATATGGTTGTTTGATGCGACGAGGTCCCTATTGGGGCCATCCAAAGGGATCGGTCTGTCTTTACGTGAAAGAAATATGGAGATGTATAAGAGGTAGTCGCATTGAGTTATTGCATATGACAAAACAACGCCATTGGGATCATCTGACTGTTTGGACCATTCAAACATGAGTGTCCTTCTTGCCCTTCTTAGGTCGAAGACAACGTGTATACACTACGACTATCCTTGCTTTGGTTCCTTCGTTGGCCTGGTACTGTGGTGTAGCAGAGCTCGAGAGAAGCATTATGGGTTTCAGCACGAATTGGCCTCTATCTACGAATCTGATCTTAAACCTGGAAGACTCCTACCAAACTCTTTTTCAACATGAGTGCCACCTGTTTTGATCCGGAGAAGTAAGAAAGCTAATATTCCCGACCGGGTTCCTGCACAAGGGTTAAACCTTAGGTCTCATTGAAACAATTGTAAAATCAATTGTCAACGTGAATAGCGGCATGTTGTTGTAAGTACATCATCTTGGCATTATCACTGGCTTGTCAGCATTGAACAGAAAATACAAGGCCCGGTTGTGGTTTGATGTGGTCCGAACAACATTCGGACCAGCTCCATCCAAAGATGAAACTTTACAACGGTACTATGGTAACAGACCTTTTGTAAAAAATGAGCTTGGCTAATTTTCAATGGGACCTAGACCGTTCGGTCAAGTGCTAACTTTCTTTTGTGTTGTGTAAATGTAACGATCTTTGCAGGAATAGTGTGTCAATTACACAGAATTGTGTTCGGGAGCATAACATCATTGAGAGGCTCACAAAAAGCCGCTTGGTTGCCAACAGGAGTATTAAAAGGTTACAATTTTGTTTTGCATGGCCATCAATTGGTCCTGGCCAAACAACAGTAATTCACGGAAAATCTTGGTGTGTGTGGGCTCTGCGACGGTCGCAGAGTGAACGATTTCGGGACGCAAGATTTGAAGGTTATGGAAGTAACACGTACCAGGGTATGATGGGAGTTTGCTAGATGATTGCTGACTATGTTGGAGGCTCAAGAACGCGATTATTCCCTCAAGGTGTGAACACGGTCCAGGACAAGAGCTCAACGTAAATTTTTACCGGTTGTCGGTCGGGCTGCACGACGGTGGGGGAATTTATGGTGTGTGGAGGGACCGTGCATAGAATAAACTAGGATAAGTTAATTGTAACATTCTATTACATGCCGGCCTAGTTCTCTTCTTTCATTTAATTTTTGTATGTGTAACGATTTGCAAGAAACGTTTTTATAAAATAGAGCATGTTACTGTTAGATACAGTATTTATTTTCACATATTTTTTAAGAACAACGACATCCTACAACGTTCAAAAACATTGACGGTGATGGAGAAAGTAAACCTGAGATCATTTGGGATTCAGCACCACAAAAATTACTTAATACAAGTGTCAGACCTACTCAAGCAAAATTTGTTCCCCAGTGTTAGTTTTTTTATTGCGACAATAAGGGGTAACAGATCATCACGCACACAGGCGGCTACCGATGCGGGAGAGAACGGATATAAGTCGGTGATTCCTAACATATGCAGTTTCTTTTTTCAAACACATTACCTTTTTAGTAGTTTTATTTCTAAATAGTTCTACGGGTCAACACACAGTTGTCCGTGTGTTGTTTTTTTTTTCGCAGGACTTTCCCCCACGGGTGTGGTGGCCGTGGGTCCATCGGAAAGCTGTTTGTATGGGTCCAATTGGGGAGCATGTTTTTATTTGATAACCAGCATCGCTGGGCACCCAGCAACCTTTGGCACGAGTTACAGGGATTGTTTCCTGGTTTGGGAATACTTCACTCCACTTGGTTAATAGCAAAAGGTAAAACATAATTTTTTTATTTCTTCACATTGTTATAAGTACTTCTTATGTAAGATAATAATGTACTTTGTGACCGATTTGTTATATGCATCCCCTATGGTAATACAATTTCAGGCGATTTCCGGCCACATTTTTCGGTTTTCTTTACAGTAGTATGTAGTATGCTGTGAATGATGTCATGGCGGGTATCTAATCCTATTCTTTAAAAAACATCCATCCGTTCTATGTCCATTACATTACTCATTATGATATTTGAGGACCTTATCTTCCTCCCAGCCTCACTGAGTCACTCCCACAAGTTTTGTTCTTATCTGGTAACATGTGACTGCCTTCCAGATTTAATGCTATATGCGACAAGATCGTGCATTTCAAGCAACGTTGAATTACCGGTGAAATAACAAGTGGTTTCACCTAAACATTACGCATGAACCGCATACTACGTAATCGACATTAAGCATGTCGATTACGATCGTAAGAAAATGCGTTACCTCAAAACATGAAGAATATTACGCAGCCAGACGCAGGACATTCCCGGAAATCTAAGACTATTCGAAAAATGTTGATTTGTTGATGTGGGTGGGTGGGTGGGTGGGTGGGTGGGTGGGTGGGTGGGTGGGTGGGTGGTGGGTGGGTGGGTGGGTGGGTGGGTGGTGGGTGGGTGGGTGTGTGTGTGTTGTGTGTGTGTGTGTGTGTGTGGGTACTGTTTTTATTGGTTCACGGGACATTTAAAAAACGTGAGATTTCTTCATTCCTTGTTGTAATCCTTATCGTTGTCAGTACGTCGTATACAAGAAGAAAATCAGCAAACATTCATTTAATTGAAATACACTTAATTGCTCACTTAATTCATTTAATTGGGATAATCATTATGCAACTAAACTTTACTGAGTACCAGCATAATGTGCGAGTATAGCTACAATGAAAATTCAAGAATAAAATCATAATGTTATGTATTCAATTGAAACCCCAAAAAGTCAATATATCATCCAATTTAACGAATGTGGCTGAATTGATCGTAATCACAAGAGAAAGCACTCATTGGTTACTGGAATTATGATATACACACAAGACATACGGCTTAGTTAAGCGTGAAGCAGAGCACAAACAGGCGAGCGGAATGCGACCTTCACAGCTCATTGTGAAGCAGAGCACAAACAGGCGAGCGGAAAGGAGTTTGAAGCATTCAGGGATATAATAAAGGAAGTTCGCCTTAAATCATAGAACTGAAGTGACGTATTTCCTCTTTCCTCGTTGTTTTCTGGGTATAAAACAGGTATCACTGGCTTGGCAAGATAACATATCAATATTCATATATCAATACATTAATTTTACAAATATATTCGTTGATATACAGCACACTCGCATTATATTGCTGACATAAATGTTTATTCATCAGAGATCAATTACATCATCAGAATATCAAAGAAGTATTGAGAAAGAATTGTTGCATCATGAAACACAAGGGCTACTGATTCAAACTAATGCCAGAAAAAATATAATAACAACATAAGGGTATTGTTATTATCATCAACAATCTTAATTTCGGTGAGAAAAGAAGCGCGAGACCGAGGGGGAAAATTTCCCAGAAAAGAACATTTATGGAAGAAACGTAAGATTAAAAGTCTTACATTTCCATGAGAACCATCTATCCTGCGGGACACTTGGGAGCAGGCCAGCTGTTGTCTTACATGTCACACAAAGACTTCGATCGAGTCTAGCGCAAATGTTAAGTATTTAAACTATGCTTATACAAACAAACTATCATCTTTCGGGTATCAAATTCTAGTCGTTTTATTGCTGTTGTGGTAAATGGTCATTATTCTTTTCCTAAGCCTATGAATTTACAGTGTTAATCCATGGGTTAGTTCTATCAAAACAAGATATAACGCCAAAGTGCTTTATATTTATATCAAACATTAATGCATGGGCAACAAAACATTCACAACTAAGGTTATGAGGGAGGGCCAGGTTTGCAGAGATTAAAAACCCAAAATTGCAAGCATAGGTCTTTGGAGTATTGCATGTTCATGATTACACATTGAACTTCACTTAACCCTTTGACGTGCCTCTGACCTTCCATCGTTTATAAGCTTAAATGATCTTCTTTTATAAAATAATAAATAACAAAAGGCTCTTAGGGTTGAATTCAATATTAAACATTTCCAATAGGGACTATCCATATTCAAAAGATGATCAGCATTCTTTCCGTAAAACCCGGACCTCCGCCTCCCCGTCGCCAAGAACCCACTCTCTATTCCCCTCCGTACACACTGCTGCGTCAAGGATGTATGTATGTAGGTAATATGTATAATCATGTTGCATGACATTCGTTAATTTTAGTACATAGTAGTCCAGTCAAAATATGACCTGAACCCTCTCACCCCAAAAAAAAAATTGCAAGAAATTCTTATTGCATTTTTTTTGTTGCTTCAAGTGTAAATAACGATACAACAAAGTTTCCCAAAAATGGGTTACCAAAAAATGGGTCAAAATGGCGTCATGCTTGATGGCCCCCCTCTGCCACTAGAAACACCAAATTTTCCAGTTAGGAAGGCGGTTAGCTCTTTCGTATTTTGATAAGTGTTAATTTCAGGAAGAAGTGACTTTGGAAAAGTCTAAAAAACAATAACCCCATATTCTGGGCTCTCAAAAAGATTATAAGCGCAGTCATAATGTGTGACGTCATCGCAATGACGTCAATCGGGTTTACTACATGCACTGAGTTAAGTATTTTTTTCTTTCAGCCATTCCAGATTTTAGATTTTACTAACATTAATTTCTTTTGCTTTTCAGAGCATGAGAAGAGGGCAAGTCGAGGAAATTGTCCTTTATGGGGCCCAGTGAGATAGATGGTGAAACGGGGGTGTTTGGTGAAAAGGGGGTGAAGGAATCAACAAGGCCGGCATCGACAGAGGCGACAGTATCGTGGGTAGTTGCCTGGTACCGAGGTGCATAAAAGATGCAGAGTGAGCTATATTAACAAGAAGAAAATTATTTGTTCAAGAAAGCCAAGTACAACCACCTCAACCTGTAAAAAAGGATGTGCGCGTGTTTCTGTCGGACCTTTCAACAGTAAATCGCACTTTTTGTTCTGTGGCAATGAGATAATAAAATCCCCCGGGTTTAGTGCAGATTGATGAATTCAGCGTGTCAAAAACAGATTCATTCGTGGAGACAACCCTCTCACATTGTAAGGATCGTAATGATGACTGGGCATTCATGTTCGTGGTAGAATAGAGTATTTCGGAAAGGACCTCCCCCGCTGCAGATTGTTTTTCCATCGGTCATGTGACCACAATGTCTTAGATGAAAACACAATGTCTTAATGAAACACACACGGGACACATGCGCGCCAAAAATTTTTGGAACATGTTATATGGAACGCAGGGGGGGGGGGAGAGAGAGAGAGAGAGAGAGAGAGAGAGAAGAGAGAGAGAGAGAGGAGAGAGAGAGAGAGAGAGAGAGGAAGAGAGAGGGGAGAGACGAGAGAAGAGAGAGAGAGGAGAGAGAGAGAGAGAGAGAGAGAGAGAGAGAGAGAGAGAGAGAGAGAGTTTTAGCGTAACTGGTTAGATATATATGTATATGTTTTAATCTATACTAAAGCAGGGATGTCTGAGTGTCTGTGTGTCTTGTACCGGCGCCTGTCGTGCTGAGTTACTGCCACCTTTTGATGACATTTTGCTGAACCAAGTAGCCCACGCCATCCCAGATGATGATGACGTGGATAGCTGGTGTTGGGAAGCAACACGTAAACACCTCGCCTTTCCTGCCCACGGAACTGAGGTTTCCGGGCCTCCTTTCCTATATGCGGCAGCCCGCAGCGGAGAGAGGGGAGAACGACAGGAGCCGCGACCATAATGCATAATGCTTTAATGCTTAATTAGAGAGACTAAATGAGATAAATTGTGTCGAGGTGAGGTCCATCGTGTCTCTCTCAAGTATTTATTTAAGTTTTGAAAAAAGGGTGGACGAGTGTTGTCAAAGGGCCTGTGTGTGAGTGGGGTGTGTGCGAGTGTGTGTGTGTGTGGTGTGTGTGTGTGTGTGGGGTGTGTGTGGTTGTGTGTGTGTGTGGTCTGTGTGTGTGTGTGTGTGTGTGTGTGTGGTGTGTGTGTGTGTGTGTGTGGTGTTGTGTGTGTGTGTGTGTGTGGGGTGTTGTGGGGAGGGGTGGTGTGTGTGTGTGTGGGGTGTGTGTGTGTTGTGTGTGTGTGTGTGTGTGTGTGGGGTGTGTGTGTGTGTGGTGTGTGTGTGTGTGTGTGTGTGTGTGTGTGTGTGGTGTGTGTGTGTGTGGGTTCTGTGTGTGTGTCTGATGAAACACAATGTCTTAGATGGAGGTTCCCTTCTTCGTCGGCTGAAGTGGTCTGATGGAAGGACCTACACCTCCATTGCCAACGACTATGCAGCATTCACTGTGAAACACTATGGCAAGGCTACGGAGTCTTCGATGGTTACAGTGGTGGCAAGTACGAAGGACACAATACACATCAGCGAGGGGGGACAAAATCGTGACGGTCAAAAGGTGAATATCACTGAAAACACCAAATTCACTGGAAAGATGGAGGATTTCCTTTCCAATAACGAGAACAAAACAGACACTGATCCATATGATGCTGACGCATAAAATCAGAGGATGTCATGTGATACATGTATGGGAGATGCTGACTTGGACATTGTGAGGACAGCAGTATCAATGTCATCTGAAAAAACTACCACGCTCATAGGCGAGGACACGGATTTGTTAGTGTAACTGTTCATTACGCATCTCGAGCGATGGTACAAAGCTCTACTTCCGCTCAGATAAAGGGAGTCCTATGTAGTGTATGACATAAAGGTCATAAAGCAGGTTCTAGGTAGCGAGATTTTTTCAAAGTCTGCGTTCTGCATGCGTTCACAGGATGCGACACCACTTCCAGGATATTTGGAATTGGAAAGCGTCTGCTCTGCAAAAGCTGATAAAAGGTGTCCAATCCTGCAAAGTTATGCAAAGTCTTTAGTACACCTGGACAAGACATGGATGTTATTGTAGACTCTGGGTGTGCACTCATGGTGTTCTGTTCAATGGCAAACCTGGGGACAACCTATCTGCTGTCAGATACACCCGTCTTTGCAAAAAAGTGAGTGCGGCCAAAAGCTTCGTGACACCCGAACGATTGCCTCCCCCATCTTCGGCTACAAAGTATCCTTCTCTGAGAAGCTATCTCCATGTAATGCAATGGATGGGCAAGGGTGAGGTTTTGACGCACTAAAATGGGGGCGGAGCCTACAAACCAACAGACTAGTTCCGGGTGTGAGGAAATGCACCCGCACCAGAAACACTCCTGAAAATGATTCGCTGCAGCTGTTCCGGTTTTTGCAAACACCACCGTTTGTACTTGCCGAAAGCAGGGACTAGACTTTTCTCAAGCATGTGGACAATGCCAAAATGGCCATTGTTACAACACGCGTAAAGGGAAATACAGTATCAGATATCGGGTACAGATGATGAAAGGGAAATGTGAAATAGGAAAATAAAAGCTTTGGTTTCCCCAAAATCTTTGTATGACGCCTTTGACCCATTTCCGGTAACCAATTATGGTAAACTTTTGCTGTATTGTTGTTCACACATTAAAGAACAAATAAACACCATAAAACAATTTCTTGCAATTTTTTTAGGATGTTGGCTACTTTGATAGGACTATGTATTAGATAGTAGTAATATATATTAATACTATACACCACCATGAAGAAATTTAAGTAGGGTTTGATGCGGGTTTTATCTAGGCCTAAAAACTAGATCTCTTCATAGCTCTCGAGGGCAATGTGTTCTCTAAGAGTTATGAATTAGACTTACAGTAAGCAAGAAAAGATAACAAATATAAAACCAGCGCCGCTCACGTAAATCGGACTACCTAAATTAATGTATTATGCATGTATGTCGGTGAAGCAAGACATTTGTAGTAAAACACTTCCTTCACACGCCAACCCCCCCACATAAATACTGGCCATCCTGCTGTTAAGTCATGACTCCGTGCTTGGTTTGAGCAAACACTACCACGGCAATGGTGACAACGACCACCCGGTGGAGACGTGGCCGAGGCGACCAGGGAGGGACTATGGAGACACTGAGGCTTTGCGAGGGTAAATGCAATAAAAAACTGTGTTCCAACCTGCGGACTGGGTGATTTTCTCCCTATGCTGTGGTACCGTGGCCATAGGCGTGGTCAGTGCCGTCAAAAAACCGGAGGAAAGCTACCACTCAGGACTACCTGCTGGGGGGCAAAACAATATCGCCGCCAGCTGTAGCGATCTCCTCCTGGGCGCATAATCCCCTCGATCTCGGTCATAGGTAAGTTGTTACTGAATTACACACTCACATGGTACTGAAAAATGTTCGCACGGTAAAATCAACAATTTTTCTAACTTATATACTAAATTCAAATAAAGTGATGGTATAATATAATATATATATATATATATATTTTATATATATATATATATATATAATATTATAATTATTGATATATATATATATATATATAATATATATAAAATATATATATATATTATATATATATATATATGTGGTGCCCAACGTCCCTTACGCCTTTCCCTTTTTATCCTTAGGTAATCCCACCGAGATTTATTTACGGCACCCAGATCACCATCGCCCTTCTCGGTTCGTGCTGCTATAATTGTCGTTAACCAGATTACCCTTTCCCATCTGCTACAACCTCAAGCTGGTGTCTCTAATGAGGTAAGGAAAATTAGTATAAAAAATCAATTTGCAAACGTACACACACATTTCCATCACTAAAATGCTGGATTTATTTGCATAAATTTCATCATTTTGCCCAGAGAATCTCAGGTTAAATTGAAACAGCAGTGGGGGGATCATATTTTCCGGTTACAATACATATCAAAAGGTTTCAGACATTAAGCACTACTAATGATAGAATCTCAAATTTTACTTAATAAGATTTTTAATACAAGGACTTTTTAAATATATTAGGGTTTTTGTTTTATATACTTAATTGAGCGTTGTGATAAGTATATAAAAAGCTGATACACGTCGGTGTATCTACAGTATGACCTACAGACCAATATGACCTACAGTAAAGTATGCCCTACAGTCCAATATCAGATCAGTTTTTCACGATGCGTTAGGGGACACACTAATGTTCCTTCATGCCCCTCAGTACCTGGAGCGGCGGTACAAGAGCGTCGCCTTGCGGAAGCTGATTCCCTTTGGTGATGCTGTTTCCATCTGTTTTAACTTTGGGCCATGGTCCTGTACGCGCCCTCCATGGGCCTTTACCACTGTCACCAACCTCTCCGGCTTTGCCTCCAGGGTTTCATCATGGGCGCCATAGTCCCCTTTCTACATCACCATCGTGAGGGCCATTTGGCAGCCTGTCCAGCATACGGTAGGACTACATTTTGTCCCACCTTCTTCACCTGGCAAGGAGATATTTTACTGAAGTCGTTTAGGTACATTGATGAAGAATGACACATAATCACCTGGTGCCTGTCTTTTTCAATAGTGCACATATTATCAAGGGCGTTCACTGTTTAGTAATTTTCAGTGGTCGAGGAGGGTCAAGGCTACTCATTATGTATGCTTTAAATACACTCTTTCTATTTCGAGTGCCTGTTCCTGTAATACTTATGATCCATTCTATGAAATTGTTATCAGAACGTTACTTAGTTGGTTTCCTTGCCCGGGCGGGGTGGGGGGCGGTGGGTACACGGACGTGTGCAGACGCTGCTCATGTTCGGGGGCGTGTGGTGGTGGTGGTGCTGCTGCATGGAGGGTGGGCGGCGTCGGGGAGGTGTGGGCCCTAGGGAACGCGGCGGAGACTAGATTCTTAAGTGAGTAAGTGGGGGAGGTCCTGGGGGATTAAGGGGCTGGAGGCGAAGAAGTTTTGGGCCTTTTGGAAATTTGTGGGGCAAGTTTTGCTTCGGGATGATAAAGATGATAAAATAAAAGTACTGAAAAAAGATGATGATGCATGATAAAAATCAAGTTTATCAAAATTGGTTAGTAAAAACAATTACCCTAAAATGCCGGCGCAGAAAATTTATAAATAAGGAAGTGAGGCAAGATAGACAAGGTAAGGTGCTAGCATGTCAACGTAAACAAACATCTGTGTTTCTGTACCTTCCCAGCATGGAAACAACCCAATGTCCGCCACACATTTTTGGTCCACATCATTCCGGATTTACCTTGCATCTTACCTGGATCAACCAAGTGGCCCTACAACGCCTGCTTCCGTCAGGGCCCTGCAAATATCAAAAAAGGGGGGAGATTTCATTAATGGCACTTTCAATACTATGCAATTTTCAGATAAGTTTATATACAAGAGAGAGGAGAGAGAAGAGAGAAGAGAGAAAGAGAGAAGAGACGAGGAGAGAAGAGAGAGAGAGAAGAGACAAAGAGAGAGGAGAGACGAGAGAGACGACAGAGGAGACGAGAGAGAGAGAAGAGAGAGCACGCGAGAGAGAGGAGAGAGAGAGAGAGAGAAAAGAGAGAGGGAAGGAGAGAGAAGAGAGAGAAAGAAGATGAGAGGAGAGAGAGAGAGAGAGGGGATGAGGAGAGAGAGGAGGAGAGTAGAGAGAGAGAGGACGAGAGCGAAGAGAGTGAGAGAAGAAGGAGAAGAGAAAAGAGAAGAGAGAGAAAGAGGAAAAGAGAAGGAGCAAGAGCGGAGACCAGAGAGGAAGAGAGGAAAAAGGAGAGAGCAGAGAGAGAGAGGAGAGGAGAGAGAGCGAGAGATTGCGAGGAGAGAGAGAGAGAATGGGGAATTTGTCCACATTTCTACATATTCAAAAAACCCAATACCTTCTTTGGCAGACTCATGTGGTTCTTCCTGCGGGAATCTGGTGTATGTGGATCTTGTCTTTCTCGGATGGTACTATGCCCTTAAAAGGGAGTGCGATCCCCTTACCCAGGCAAGATCGAGAAAGCAGACCAGATCCTTCCCTTCCTGGGACCGACAAGCTGGGCCACATCCGGGCGTGTCTGGGCTCTTATGGCGGCCGTGTATGCGCGGTACTCAGGTAACCCCACGAGGGAAGCAGGGAAAACGGAAGAAATAGGGCATAATGTGGACGAGAGGAAGAGATATGGGGACAAAATTAAGAGTTACACAGCTTTCAACTGCATCCCCTTATTTTTTCTCCCTCTCAAAATTCCTTCGTATTGCATTTTTTTCAGTAGTACAATACACAGTCTTCTTATAAGATTATTTGTGATAAATAAATAAAACTTATGACCTTCAACAAATTTATTCACAAATACTTGGATTCAGTTCGACTGCAAAATTCCTTCAAGGATGTTTTTTATCTTAAACAGTTGCTTCCTTACTTTGACGATTATCATTCAGTCCCCTTTTTGATTTTTCTCTCCATTGACCCCAACACCTTCTCCTCTCTGGGAAACTCGTGGCTGGTACTGTGGTGAGGGCATCCCCAAGCCTCTCTCCACTTCCCGAAGGGTTTCAGTGGGTCCTCTGCCATTCGTGTGATAAAGATCTCTGGAGTATACATTGCTTGATGTCCTAGAATTACTTTTATTTAGGCTCACTTCCTGGTTTTCCTCTATCCTGGCTTGATTAACAGTCAAGTTTATACCCAAGATTGGACACTTGCTTCTCTGAACCAATAAAAATTCCCCCAATAGAACTAAAACAGAAATTTTTTGAAAAAAAATGACAATAAAGGCCAAAACAAAAATACAAAATCACTAATATTGTTTCCCCCTTGCAACCGGGCCTAACTAACATCAAATCACATCACTATCTTAAGGTATACTCAAAATGATTATCCTCTCTCCTTCCCCTTCGCTCCTCTCCCCTTCCCTCTATCTCCTCTCTCTTCTCTTTCCCCCTCTTCCCCTTCCTCTGTCGCGACTCCAGTACCTGATACAATAATATAAAACGGGTATTTAGGGCGGACACCAATCCGATATTAGGACGGACAGTTATTATATTCAAGGTTGAATACTCGGTGAAATTAGTGGGCCCCAGGAGTGACTTAATATTCAATCCGCAGCCTCCCTCAGGGGTGGTTGGTGCCGTGGCAATGGGGACGCTCTTGGTAACTTGGTGTATTTCCAGTCCTAAATAGTCTAAACCCCTACACGGGGACCCCCGGGGTTGGATTTCCTCACCCCATCCTTTTTTCCCCTGGGTCGAAGTTTAAGGTAAAGTGGTAGGGTCTCCATACTCAAGATTACCATCCAAATAGAACTCGTGGTAATTTAGCCATCGACAAGATAAAGGAAAGTAGGATCATACGAGATAAATAATAACTATTTAGTACGGGTGTTTTTGATGTTCTGTACTTGAAATTTGACAGAAAACAAAGGACAATGTATCCCATAATATCTGTTTTTAGTATACAACATGCCTTTCAATATCTTACCCTCAATAATTTTTTAAATTTAGTGTGTGCCCCCCAGTGACGGCCCTTCCTTTAAAACACTATTGCCCCGCGAAACAATGCTTGTCTTCAGCAGTTTCCCTAACAAACGCCCCCCGGTCATACATCCTAAAGGCTCGAGGGCCTTCCACACATTCAACAAGTCACCGAGCTCCTGTATTTATGGGCTCAATGCAGGGGGCCATACTGGTTCCTTGTGGCGTCAGCTACAGTGTTTGGATATGTGGTGGACAAGTTCCGAGGGCGCCAAGCCACCACCTCACCCGCCGCTCTCCGTGGCCGGTGTGGGCCCCCAAGCATCGCTAAAAAAATTTCCCCCACCCCCCGATCACATTCTAGGGGCTCCACCACCGTCTCCACCACCTTCCCTATGATGAAAAGGTAGTAGGTGAACTTAGTGTAAGGTTAGTGATAGTTACAAGATGAGAGGCCTATTACATGAAAATCTTAAAAGATGAACTACAAGGCACCTAGAACATTTAAAAACATAGAAAGTAAGGAAGCTACAAGAGGCGGAGACTACACGGGTTAGTTCTTTTTACCCAACTTACCCATATCCCCCTTCTTCCCTTTCATGAAAATTTTTCCAGACTCCTTTTTAAAGACCCATAGACTCCCCATTGGGCCCCTGACGATTTAGTCCATTTTTCCAATCATACACCCTATTTGTGAACCCGTTTTCCCAAACCTGTGTAAACCCGTGTTCTTCCATGAAAGGAATTATCTGGGGATTTTTGTGACGAGTTTTTTTTGATCCAAATGATTTTACGAGGTGGGGTTTACAATGATTTCCCTTTTTTGGAAATATAACTGTATTAAGTCTTAGGGATAAGCGTATTTATTACTATCAAAAAGAGTTTTGGGACAATCATGAATTTGAGTACTTGTATGAATTTGTTGTTTGTACGTCTCTATGCCTTTATAAGCTTTACTTGTGAGAAGGAAGCCCCTAGAAATACCATCTGCAAATTACCCTTGATATTTCTAACCACATTTTTTTCCGGCAGGGAAGGGAGAGTAATGAGGGCATACGGTAATCATCTGCTACACGGCTTCCTATGCTTGTCATCACCATGCTGGTCGCCGGGCTGGTGTCCTTGCTTTTAGGTGAGCAAATCCCTCGGCGACACCACACTCAAATTGGGTTTCCAAATGTAACCTCGAAATGATATTGTCTCCATCACTTTTCAAGCTGGATAACAGTTTCATACCAAAAAACACTTCCAACCTGAATATCAATCTTTGTTCCCCTGGTTATCAGACCCCCACTCCACACCACTGTTCCAGGCCCACCTGCCCGAGTGAGTGGAGGCGGGTGGGCAACCCGACCTTGTGAGCGGCAAAGTATAAGCGCGTGTGGCACATGGTCACATGAGGAGAGTGTTTCGTTCGTGATGACTGGAGGAAGGCAGGCGACAAGGCGGACATGACAATGCTACCAAGCCGGCTATTCCCACAGCAGCCTGTAAACAAGCATTGCAGAACCCTTTTCGCTCAATTAACTGATTAACATAAAAAGGAATATTGCTTGGTAATAGTTTTGTGTCGCCGCTGTCACTGGCCACTCCCTTACATATGTCTATTCATTCGGGCATTATATTTTGCCTTTTTTATGTTCTTAGCTAGTTTTGCGTTTGCTCCCTAACTAAATTAAATTGGATACCTTTCATTACTCGTATTTTTTTGGGAAACTGTCTATTTATTAAGGCGTTTTGTTTTGCCGTTTTTATATGCTCTTAGCTTGTCTTCACGACGTATATATAGCGGGGAGTTCCTTTGGCTGTACGTGAGTGGTGTCTTGGGCTTATGTGTGGACCTGGCGGTGTGACCCTCAGTTTTCTGAACACCCCTCCATTTTAGCTCATTTTTTAGTTTTTTAAAACAAATTTTTCCCCAAAAACCATTTTTTTTACAAGGACGATGGCAATAAAAAGGAAAATATATAAGGCGACTCATAATTTCTTTCGCATCTTTGCTTCAATGCATTTTTCTCTCTCTCTCTCTCTCTCTCCTCCCTCTCCTCTCTTCTCTCCTCTCTCTCTCTCTCTCTCTCTCTCTCTCTCTCTCTCTCTCTCTCTCTCTCTCTCTACCCCCCCTCTCTCTCCCATCCTTATCGTGTACCGGGGCAAAAAACACAACATTCGGGGCACCGCAGTTTCCCACACTGTGTTCTACATTCAGGCACTCCCTTCACCTTGCTCTTCGCTCTTCCCCGCAAGAAAGTCGCCGCATCAGTCACCTTCACCTCAATGGGCTCTTCGCGTGCCATGAAGAGTATCAATTTATATTTCTCCACAATGAACATTTTCCACTTCCGCGATATTATCTGGAACGAAATTATGATGAATCACGACACGTATTTCGGCCTATGGTGATGGATTTTTTGACCCTACGGATTTTTGCCCAACACACTTAACCCTTCACGCCCAGATCTTTCCTTTGCTATATAAAATCGTCCGTTGTTAGCCATACAATTACGAAAAGTAATTGAATATACCAAATAAGCTAGTGGACAGGGATACGAAACAGGTCATATCTATAAAATATTGCTTATATTCACTAAAAATCGTCTAATGGTACTTATATTACAATGGATATTACGTTCTGGGTCTCAAGGGGTTAACATTGCCCAACGCCCAAAAATAGAAAAACGATAAGTAATGCCAAAATATACATACATTATTTCGAATTGTGCAGTGTTTTTACAATTTTATGCCCGACGCACTTCTTACCAAAAATAGAATAACGATAAGTAATGCCAAATTATACACGTTCTTTCTATTTGTGCAGCAGGAATACCAATTGAGTGGATTAAAATAGGTAAATTCTCTATTTTTTTATAATTAATACTGAGCGGATTATAATAGATGAATTCTCGCTTTTTTAAGATTAATACTGAGCTGATTATAATAGGTAAATTCTCGCTTTTTTTAAAGATTAATACTGAGGTGATTATAATAGGTAAATTCTCCCATATTTTAGGATTAATTCTGAGCTGATTATAGGTAAATTCTCCCTTTTTTAGGATTAATACTGAGCTGATTATAATAGGTAAATTCTCCCTTTTTTAAGATTAATACTGAGGTGATTATAATAGGTAAAATCTCCCTTTTTTCTTAGGATTAATACGTGGCCTGATAAGAACCAATGAGCCGGACGTTCTAAAAAAATTCGGCCCACCAAACACAGGGTCAGAATTTATGATTAGAAAGTGGTCTTCTAATATAGTTAATAAAGATAACTTCCTTGTATCTGTTTATGGCATATCAATATATTTTTTCAGGAATTAACACTTAGCTAGTCACTTGCTATCTTCCTCTCTCATTTTGTTGTCTTATTAAAGGTGGCATTATCAAGGCTTCAATTATCAAGAACTAGTCCATTTAAAAAATATAATGCTTAATAAAATGCAATGACGTTTAAGACATAAATTTTACCTCAAGAATTTCATAAACTCATAACCACTTAAGCGTCTTTCCTTTCCTATAAAAAAATGTCTGTTGTTAGCCATAAAATAAGAAAAGTAACTGAATATCCCAAATTAGTTAGTGGACAAGGATAGTAAACAGGTCATAGCTATAAAATATTGCTTGTATCCATTAAAAATCGTCTAATGGTAGTCATATTACAATGGAAATTACGTTCCGGGCCTCAAGGGGTTAAGGTTGGCCGAGGAATTTCATATAGGTAGTACGGACATCATAATTAATGGGAAAATTCTGTAATACTGGTGATATATTATCCAACTTATGTTCGTTGTTACCGTAATGAACAATGTTGTCACTGCTCTCAAGACTGGCATGATTATTGGCCTTGTGAGCAATAATGACCCTCAGCAACTCAATTAACATTATCATCCATGCTATTTAGGCCAGTGAGAGAGAGAGAGAGAGAGAGAGAGAGAGAGGAGAGAGAGAGAGAGAGAGAGAGAGAGAGAGAGAGAGAGAGAGAGAGAGAGAGAGAGAGAGAGAGAGAGAGAGAGAGAGAGAGAGAGAGAGAGAGGAGAGAGAGAGAGATAAGAGAGTGAAGAGAGAGAGAGAGAGAGAGAGAGAGAGACAGAGAGACAGACACATACAGAGAGATAGACACATACAGAGAGACAGACACATACAGAGAGAGAGACAGAGAGACAGATACAGACACAGAAAGAGAGAAAAAGAGAGAGAAACAGACAGACAGAGAGAGACAGAGACAAGAGAGAAACAGAGAAAGAGAAACCGAGACAGACAGAGAGAAACAGACATAGACAGACAGAGAGAGAGAGAGACACAGAAAGAGAAACTGAGACAAAGAGAGAGACAGAGACAGACATAGAGACAGAGAAAGATAGAGACATACAGAAACAGACAGACGTAGACAGAGAAGGGTAAATCATAGGTAAGACTCAATCACTTTAACCCCTTCACGCCCAGATCTTTCCTTTGCTATATGAAATCGTCTGTTACTAGCCATAAAACTACGAAAAAGTAACTAAATAAACCAAATTAGCTAATGGACAAGGATATTAAACTGGTCATATCTATATAATATTGCTTATAATCATTGAAGATCGTCGAATGGTGGTTATATCACAATGAAAATTACGTTCTGGGTCTCAAGGGGTTTAAATCACGCAACGGCAACGTGAGGCAAAATCCTTCGACAACGCCTCTTTTTCTAATAGCTCACACCAATTACACACAGAGACCTTCCCTCTCCTACATACACAGCTACACAATACACTTACAAGACAGACCGTGACATTCCACACACCCACCTACCTTAAACACACACACACACACACACACACACACACACACACACACACACACACACACACACACACACACACACACATCACACACACACACACACACACACACACACACACACACACACACACACACACACACACACACACACACACACACCTACCTAATTACCTTGAGACCCAGAACGTATATTTCTATTGTAATTTGGCGACCATTATAGATTTTAATGAATATAGGCTATGTTATATATATCTCCTGTATTGTACTCTTGTCCACTAGCTAATTTGGTATATATTATGATACTTTTCGTAATTCTATGGCTAACATCAGACGATTTTATATAGCAAAGGAAAAATCTGGACTTGAAGGGGTTAAACACACGCACACACACACACACACACACACACACACACACACACACACACACACACACAGAAAAAAATAGAAACCACGAAGAATCATAAAGGTATAGAATAGTTTGGTCATAGAGGTTATAAGAGCTAAGACACATCCATGATTTTGAGACTTAAGTTTTAGTTAGGAATAAGAATAAGGTTAGTTAGGAATTAAGTTCAGAATATAAGTATAGGTAATAGTTAAAAGTTTGATATAAAAAAGTAATAGATAATAGTTGGGTTCTGTTTACTACAATTAGGTGATTAGGTAAGTACAATTAGGTCAATGCGTAACTACTGACCTGCCGTAATTGGTGACGTCAGTGTGTGAGGTGTCTTTAATAATAATCTGGTCCTATATACTACCATTAGGTGATTAGGTAAGTACAATTAGGTCACCGAAATACGACTGCCGTATGGTGCGTCAGCTGTGAGGTTGAGTTCTTAATAAATTTAGTTCGTATACAGAGGCCGAAGATACGAGCACTTAGGTCCTGATACTCGTAAGCGAAATCAGTATACGACCATGCTAATGGTAAAATAGGTTGGTCCAGGACCATCAATTAAAAGAAAGAAAAGAAAGAAAAGAAAAGACATGTTTTTCAAGCTTAAAATAAACTATAGCAAACACAACAAACTCTCAAACTCTCAAATATAGGGCTCTATATACCACACCACCGCACCACCACTTCACCACACAAAACACAGTGAATTAAGAGTGTGACAGCACAGTAGGACAGAGCACAAATAAGTCACAATAAGCACATTAAGTAAACCAGCAAATCACTAAAATCGACTCGCAAGGCACAATACATACAAGCAACAAAGACGTTGTATGTACTCATGGGGACGCCGCGTGATACACTAGACTCGAGAGGGTACGGTAGGTAAGGGACAAGGGAGGGGTGCGCAGACCTCTTCCACTGCCCGCAAACTCGTCTCTGCGCAACTGAATCATTGTACATCGTTCAGTCCATCGTTCACTTTTCCTCACGTTTCCCCCAACTGAGACACACGAGAGCTGGCTATTTCCACCTTTCACACCCTCCCTGCCCTCCCCACACACCCACACACACGCGGCACATCTTCCTGCACCTCTCACTCACCTCGTCTATGACTTCGGCGTACATTTTGACGTATTTTCAAGGCTCAAGATAGGTTGGCAAGCGCGTGTTGTTGTTGTCTGCCTGCAGTGTTGCCAACAGGGATGTGAATTTTTGTAGGCCACATTGTCGTACCGAGCCACCAGAATTATCATATTTTCAGATTGATTATCGTACAACCTTAGGTAAAATCATATAGTCAGTAAATGACTTTATAACTTTAGTAAATAACTTGAAATTTACTTTAGTAAATAACTTGTAATTTACTTTAGTAAATAACTTGGTAATTTTACTCACCCCAGTTTGAATGTCGTAGCATTGGATTTTCGATCTCGTATATTGAAAATAGACCATAATTTACACATCTCGTATCATCGGATTCTCGTATATCGAATGCTTGTACAACGGGACCTCCCTGTACTATATCATTAGGTGATTAGGTAAGTACAATTAGGTCAATACATAACTACTGACCTGCCGTAATTGGTGACGTCAGTGTGTGAGGTGTGAGGTGTCTTTAATAATAGTTTGGTCCTGTTTACTACCATTAGGTGATTAGTTAAGTACAATTAGGTCAATACGTAACTACTGACCTGCCGTAATTGGTGACGTCAGTGTGGGCGTGTTGTGTCCATGGGCGGTGCGAGGCCTGGTAACTGGGTCGTGAGGGGCGTTGCTGCGTCGGCTGTACGCACTCATTTCTGCAGAAGGCGGAGAAGGAGGAGGAGTGAGGAAATGAAAGACAAAGAATGAAGACACGTCGACACGCAAGCAAAATTCAAGGCATTTCAAATTGGAACAAAAATATGATCTGTGTTAAGACATCAACGATAACATTTGGAATAAAAAAAAAAAATCTATCTATCTATATAGCATAGCAGTGGGAGTGGAAATCACAACTTTTCAATTACACATCAACGATAACATTTGGAATATAAAAAAAAAATCTATCTATCTATATAGTATAACAGTGGGAGTGGAAATTACAACTTTCAATTACACATCAACGATAATATTTGGCGTACGAAAAAAATAAAAAATCTATATATATAGCATAACATTTGGAGGAGGAATAACAACTTTTGAAATCCTTATCAAAATCACAGCCTGCATGATGTTACAAATACGTGACGCGCAGATAAGTTACTGTAAAAAAAATATGTGCAATCATAATTTCATAGGATAAAATAACCATCTTACTGTAACTATCAACTCTATAACTAAGATTCCATAAAAAACAAAAACATCACATAAAGAAATAGATCAAGACGCAAAGCTAAATGAAATCAAAGTTAAATATCTAGTTTCTTTAAGTGCCCAAGGGAGAAATACTACGTCATTATATTTTAGAAGGTTGTGGTTTGGCATTAACAACCTTCCTTATATCCTGTTCTTCTTCCTTAACACCCCCTTTGCCCCCCATCGCGCCCCTCTTTTTCCCCACGATAAAAAAAAGGAGCAATGAAACTCAAGACCAAGTGTGAAGTGGTCGCCGTGCAATGACTTCGAGGAATGCGGAAAGTAAGAGTAAACTAAATTCCTTGGAGAGAGAGAGAGAGAGAGAGAGAGAGAGAGAGAGAGAGAGAGAGAGAGAGAGAGAGAGAGAGAGAGAGAGAGAGAGAGAGAGAGAGAGAGAGAGAGAGAGAGAGAGAGAGAGCGAGAGGCGAGAGCGAGAGAGAGAGAGAGAGAGGAGAGAGAGAAGAGAGAGAGAGAGAGAGAGAGAGACGTGCCTAACAAGCTAATGTTGTAGTATTATTGTAATCACTTTCACAACACCTATATACAGCAACTGTATAACTTGTTGATTCTAAACAAACAAGTATATACGTGAACTAAATATGAGTGAAAGTTAGTTTGCCAACTACGACAGAACATTAATGTGACATAAATAGCTCAGTCATCCCTTATAGTAGGGTCACTTAGGGCGATTCGCTTCACATTAGGTGAAGGAAGTATTTTGAGGGTCTTATCCTAAGCATTTTGTGCCGCTGAATCCGAAAATCGTAGTTGGGTCACTCGTTAGCGGTAAGTTTTCGCGCAATTTGCAATTTGGCAATTTGGCAATAAAATTGGCAATTACAAATTGCAGAATGAGAACCAGACGTCGTAGAAACCTCGTTTTGGACTCAAATTGAAGCTTATTAAGAGTGCATAAAATGTTATTTAGTACTCCGTGGTTGTATCTGTTCGCATTACTGAACTATAATGGAAATTAGAGATAAGTGGAAAAAAATGGAAAAAAATATAAAAGGAATAATTTTGGCCTTAATTTCACATCAAAAGTCATGAAATGTTTCTGGCTGTATCTGTTCTCATAAAGGCACTACCGTCTGATTAATAGAAAATGGTAACTTTTCTCTGACTGTCCCCTCATGGTCGTATTTTATGACATACGGTAATGAAATTTCGCAAATAAATGTAAAATTTCATTGGCTATAATTTTAGAAATTAGCTATAAACCCGTAAATAAAATAAATTCATTTATTATATCGCACATTTTCCTTCCCAGGTCTCGCAATGAAATCGTGTGTCATTTGCGGTGCAACTAACGGAGATGTGGTCCTTCGACCTCGGACGCCCAAGGAGGATGTTCGGAGTATGCTGGCCAAGTGGGCTTCGAAAGGCGAATTCGTAGAGGCCCACAGGAGGTCCTCTAGAAGGGACGATTGGTCGTGGCACCGACAGTGCATTGCTAAAATCCAGCCCCACAAATTCGCGAGGCAGTACGGAGATGAGCAACAGGACCTTGCGGCGGAGGCCGCCCACCCCGGACCTTCAAGGTAAAGAAGAATTTTTTTTTTTTTTTTTTTCGAAAAAATCTTTCGACATGAAAAATATTGCTTGATTATGGTCTAGTGATTCAAGGATAGGGAGCGCTAAGTGCGTGGCACTGATTTCCGGATAAAACGTCGCAATGATGATAAAATCTAACTCGCAGTGCGAGGAGTGGAAAGCCGTGGGCCGCTTGGCCGCGAGGGCTTTTAAGCTAATAAACATTCTTTGAATACTTTTAAATTGATGTTTCGAGAAATATCTTATTTGCTATAATTATTTTCATGCATAGGATTCCTGAAAGTATATTCCCATTGGTAGTTTTCCATTACATTCCCGACTAAATAATAAAAGCTTTTATCCATCTCTACTTCTAGGCCTGCCACCCCGCCGCCTCGAGTCCCCCGCCGCGCCAGCGCTCCTATTCCCCGGAAGGAATGCTTCTTCTGCGGTGATGGAGACAAGCCAAATGAAGTCCTGCACCGGGTGAGCACGACCTGGAGTGCCAATCGAATCATTGAGGCGGTCCACAATGGAACGAATTCTGAGTGGAAAATCCAGCTTCCTCCCGACCTCGACGTCCTGGCTGCCGACGTGATGTACCATAAGGGCTGCTGGAGCATTCATGTCGTCAACAAGTTGCGGACAGTGGCCTCCACTCAACAAGAGCCAGAAGATCGCTCCGTGATCGAGTTCGTGGAAGAGGTTAGCGAGAAGCTGGAGAGTGGAGTGGTTCTCTCGATGGGAGAAATAGACAGACAGCATCAAGGAGCAGCATGGTGTTGGCCGCTCACGCTGGCGGATAAAGGAACTCCTCTCCACCATGGTCCATGGCGTGGAGTTCACCAAGCCCAAGAACCCTCGCGAACCCGAACTGGTTCATCTGGCGGAGGCAAGGAAAGAGGCCCTGACAAACCATCGGACAATCGAGGACTTCAAGCTTGCTACACTCCTGAAAGCTGCCAAAATCCTGCGTGAAGAAACCCTCAAAGAACCGAACTGGAAATTCGAAGGAGACATGGCCAACTTTAACCTTCCTCCCCTCGTCAAGAGTTTCGCGACCTGGGTCGTCGGTGGAGCTGGAAGAAACAATCAACGAACGGAATTGTGTTCTAATTGTTATTTTCCAAAAATACGCGGAGGAGACTCGGTTTCGTTGTTTGAAATTTTGTGTTCTGGATTAATACTCGGGTCACTTCGGGCGGAAAAAAGGCTTTCGCTTCACCTTAGGTGAAGGAAGTATTTTGAGGGTCTTATCCTAAGCATTTTTCAGTTGAAATACCCTGTTCTACGCAATAATTGTACCCACCCTTGCACAAATTCGTTAATTAAATGTGTCCTAAGAACAATTGTTTGTTATTTTACTTTTTTTACTAATTAAAATTTAGTTTTTAATTATTAAGAACTCAGGCTTTAAGGCCAAAATTATTCCTTTTATATTTTTCCCAATTTTTTTCCACTTATCTCTAATTTCCATTATAGATCAGTAATCCGAACAGATACAACCACGGAGTACTCAATAACATTTTATGCACTCTTAATAAGCTTCAATTTGAGTCCAAAACGAGGTCTCTACGACGTCTGGTTCTCATTCTGCAATTTGTAATTGCCAATTTTATTGCCAAATTGCCAAATTGCAAATTGCGCGAAAACTTACCGCTAACGAGTGACCCAACTACGATTTTCGGATTCAGCGGCACAAAATGCTTAGGATAAGACCCTCAAAATACTTCCTTCACCTAAGGTGAAGCGAAAGCCTTTTTTCCGCCCTAAGTGACCCGACTATTAGGCCTCAGGATGAAACGAGTAAATATGGTACATTTTTTGCTCCTGATCACCTGATAAATGGGTTCCACAAATGTGCTATCAAAGAACATGTTAGAGCGCGTCCATACACACGTGTGCTCAAACATCTGTTGTGAACACTGTATATAACATGTTCAGATGCAGGTTTGCAACAGTATTCAGACAGCTGTTTGGAAACCTAGGTCAGTAATGTGGGGAACATGTTCGCAGCAGCGATGACGCGATGCCCGTCTGGAGGCGCCCACGCTGCCTCGTCCACATCGGTGCTGCCTACATGTTCCCAACCAGTGCTTCAAACATTATCTGCACACAACAGTTCACAACACGTTCACAGATTATTCGGTTATATGCTGCTTACATGTTGCCAGCGCATGTTTGAGCGCACGTGTGAACGCGCCCTTATGGCCCGATCACATTGGGTCGAATGCCATTCCGTTTGTTTTCTGAATAGGAAATTTGGGTGTTCGGGGAGCGAACGGATCATATTCGGGAAGCATTCGGTATGTTCTAGGAGCATACTGGCTGTTCGGCTCCGTACGGATGCATACGGAACGGCATTCGGTAGCTCCAAATATTTGTTGTGCATGTTCAAAATAATTTTCATCGACCATCCGAATGTGGCGTCCATTCGGGAAGTATTCGGGAAGCATTCTAGGAGCATACGGCATGTACGGAAAACGTTCGGGAAGCATGCGTCTAGTTCTTGGTGCATTCGGAATGAAAATTTGGAGTTGCTGGGTTCTTTCCGAACACCCCGAATGGACCTAGAACATGACGAATGCTTTCCGAACGTTTTCAGTATCCTTTCCGGATTTTTTTTCATTTATGCCGCCGAACGTTTGGAAAGCCTACGGAACATACTGTGCATTCTGGAAGTGTACGAGCAGCTCGGAAAATGTTCTGAAAGAATACTGGAAGGGAGCATTCGGTGATACATTGGGGAAAACACATTCGGAGGACATTCGGCCAGTTTAAAAAATCACACCACTTTCGTATACGGAAAACAAACGGAAGCTCATTCGGGCCAGTGTGATCGCCCCATTAGAACACGTACAAATAGGTTTTTATACTGGACGAATTTAGATTTAAGAGAGAGATAGACGAAAATGGGTTCACGAATAATAGAGGAAAGGTACAAACTCAAGTATGTCGTTAAGTGCAAACACGATAGATAGTTTAAGAGAAAGTTAGATATATTTATGGATAATTATAATAATAGATGGTAAGTAGTAAGTGTTCAGTAGCTGTCGTATGTTGATCATCCAGCATTCGTACCCTCTTAAATGCATTATATTCACCTCCAAGTGACCTCCTTTACAAAGTTATGATACTATGATATGAATATAACAATTAATTTCAACACCAAGCAAGGCCTAACGGGGATGACGCTGCAGCATGTACGAGTAGTGGGGAAAAAAAAAAATTATATAGAGTACGACGCAGGTGGTAATGTGAGCTTCGGACGAGAACTAGACTGCGGACTCCATCACCTCAGCCCAGTGACACCATTCATACTGCTGCTGCTGCTGCTCTGTGTAGGATAGAACGCTCATCGAAAAGAATCAAGAAAACAAAAGTAATAGTGAGAATGTTAGGTTAAGTTAGGTTTAGGTTAGGTTTGGTTTCATCACCTCAGCCCAAGTGACACCATTTATACTACTGCTGCTGCTGCGTAGAGGATAGAACGCTCATCGAAAAGAATAAAGAAAACAAAAGTAACGCTGAGAATGTTAGGTTAAGTTATGTTTAGGTTAGGTTAGGTTAGGTTAGGTTAGGTTTCATCACATCAGCCCAAGTGACACCATTTATACTACTGCTGCTGCTGGGTAGAGGATAGAACGCTCATCGAAAAGAATAAAGAAAACAAAAGTAACGCTGAGAATGTTAGGTTAAGTTATGTTTAGGTTAGGTTAGGTTAGGTTAGGTTAGGTTTCATCTACATCAGCCCAAGTGACACCATTCATACTGCTGCTGCTGCTGCTCTGTGTAGGATAGAACGCTCATCGAAAAGAATCAATAAAACAAAAGTAATAGTAAGAATGTTAGGTTAAGTTAGGGTTGGTTATTTTATTATGTTACTTTACTTCTAATACTTATCTAAGACTCTATCACCTCAGCCCAAGTGACACCATTTATACTGCTGCTGCTGCTGCGTAGAGGATAGAATGGCAATCGAAAATAATACAGAAAACAAAAGTCATGCAAAAAATGTTAGGTCAAGTTAAAGTCATGCAAAAAATGTTAGGTCAAGTTAAAGTCGTGCAAAAAATGTTAGGTCAAGTTAAGGTCATGCAAAAAATGTTAGGTCAAGTTAAAGTCATGCAAAAAATGTTAGGTCAAGTTAAAGTCATGCAAAAAATACAAGGTCAAGTTAAAGCAATGCAGAAATTATTATGTCAAGTTAAAGTAGTGCAGAAAATGTTAGGTCAAGTTAAAGTAGTGCAGAAAATGTTAGGTCAAGTTAGTTTATTCTGTTACTTTACTTCTAATACTCTGTTTACTTGCCACTTTCTTTCCCATACATTCGATATAACAATACAGGGAACAGTGAATCAAGCCTAAGATGCAAGAGAAGCAAGTAAAGTAAGCAAGTAAAGTAACTAAATAACCCTAACTTGACCTAACATTCTTCTAATTTTTTTTCACTCTTCTCTTCATCCCCATAATAAAAATATTTCCAAAGTCTGGCCAGATCTATTATATAATTTATCATTCACCTCATACAAGCTCTTCCTCTTCCTTCTAACCTAACCAAAGCTAACTGGACCTAACATTTTCTAACATAGCTTTCATAACATCTAACATTCTCCTCCTTTCTTCTCAATCTTCTCTTCATCCCCATAATAAAAAAATCCAGTTTCGTCAGATCTATTATCATTTCCCTCATACAAGCTCTTCCTCTTCCTCATTACCATCGTCCACATCCTCTTCAACATCCTCAAGAAAAACCCCTGATAAAAAACGTCGTCCACTCTGCCCTCAATTCAATAAGATAGCCAGGGCGACGCGAAGGGAAATGGATACCTTCAGCCAAGATCTATAGACTTTTAAAGATAGATTTTAAAGATAGTATGTCTATTAATCTTGCCTTCAGCGATACCGGCGACGCGTCCAAAGGTTCCCACGTATGATGAGGGGCCGACGCGATGCACCTTCAGATAAATAAACAACCGGAGGGGAATGATTGAGTGATTGTAATGCCAAAAAAGGGAGAAATGTGTCGGGGGGAATGAACGAAGGGCGGAAAGACTGTTGATTCGCCCGCTGACAACATTTTGGGGAAGTTAAACAACCATAAACTGAATAATAATAAAAAAAAATAACAAACTGAGCAAACTGACCAAAGTGAACGAAGAGCAGAAAGGCTGTTGATTCGCCCGCTGACAACTTTTTGGGCAACATAAACAAGCATAAGAGGCAAATGAAATAATGCAAGAGTTAATCAGTATCTTCACTCTTTCATCCCCTTCACTGGTAAACGCTGGAACTCTCTTTTCGTTTATATTTTTCCCCCTTTCTACGACTTAATTTTTTTTCAAGAGAGGAGTGACAAGACACCTGCCGAACAAAATTGGCCCACCCTTCTTTTTATATTATCTGTCTTCTTTGGCCCATATGCAAGAAATTTTGTCGACCCGTTGCATAGCGGAACGGTAAGCAAGGAAAACGCGACGAGTGGAGATTTGAGTCAGCTGACTGCCTTCACCATGCAGTGGCTTGCACATCCCACCTCCATCCCGCTCTCCACTTATTCCATTATATCTCTTCCCAGACCATTACAGGTGAGTTTTCAACACAGCCGAGAGTAACATGCATACCTTGTGAATGCACACGTGTCATAATTAAGGTAAAATCAGGTCCAGGAGGCCTTATATAGGTGTGTGAACTTGTCAGGAAGCAGGGCGGCGGTGGAGGTGGGAGGTCGGCCATTGTGTGGAGCAGTGGTGGCGGGCCGTTCAAATGTACTCGCACGTATCACTCGGGCCCATTTTTTCTACACCAACGCCTCAGACATGTGGCGAACACTAACTAAGCTATTATTTTAATGGCAGAAATGATAAATTACACTACTAAAATGTATTAGATATGTATAAAACAGTCAAAATACTGATGCCGTCTTGGACTCGCTTGTGTTGGTACGCCTGTCAAATCTCCACCGGCCGGGCATTTCTTGAAGATCCCATCGGTGGAAATACGACTGTGGGGAACAGGGGTGTATTTAGGATCTTGAAACATTGGGGGCTTAGCCCGGCCAAGAGATCTTAAATTTTTTACAGGATAATTTTCAATTTATTTATGAGTATAATGAATATAAGATGTGAGACATTGTGCTGTACCAAAAGGCTCCGGTAATTTGCTTAGGATAACTTTCGAAACATGAAATTAAAATAAAATGAAGACAATCTGAGTTGGGGTTCAACTTCGTTATTATTTTTATTTTCATCAGTAGGAGTAAAACCCTAAGAAAAAGAGAGCTTTGGCGTGATGAAGCAGTCATATAGATTGTATATTCCCAATTCCCAATGCTTTGTTCAGTACTGAAATCTGACCAACCTCGATTTTATAACTGCTATTTTTTTTTACGTCACAAAGGACTGGCCAAGGACACATAAAAATGCACTTGGAAAAAATGCACTTCGAATAAAAATGCACTTCGAAAGAAATGCACTTCGAATAAAATGCACTTCGAAAAAATGCACTTCGAATAAAAATGCACTTCGAAAGAAATGCACTTCGAATAAAATGCACTTCGAATAAAATGCACTTCGAAAAAATGCACTTCGAATAAAATGCACTTCGAATAAAAATGCACTTCGAAAGAAATGCACTTCGAATAAAATGCACTTCGAATAAAATGCACTTCGAATAAAATGCACTTCGAAAAAAATGCACTTCGAATAAAAATGCACTTCGAAAAAAATGCACTTCGAAAGAAATGCACTTCGAAAGAAATGCACTTCGAATAAAATACACTTCGAAAAAAATGCACTTCGAAAAAAATGCACTTCGAAAAAAATGCACTTCGAAAAAAATGCACTTCGAAAAAAATGCACTTCGAAAAAAATGCACTTAGAAAAAAATGCACTGCGAATAGAAATGCACTTCGAATAGAAATTGCACTACGAAAAAAATGCACTACGAAAAAAATGCACTACGAAAAAAATGCACTACGAAAAAAATGCACTACGAAAAAACCCACTTCGAAAAAACCCACTTCGAAAAAAATGTACTACGAAAAAAACCCACTTCGAAAAAAACCCACTTCGAAAAAAACCCACTTCGAAAAAAATGCACTTCGGAAAAAATGCTATTCGACAAAAATGCACTTCTGTTAACTCTGTCTTATCCATCTGATATTCTCTTTTTCACCTCTCCAAAAGGTCTTTTGGTGTCTCTTCTGTCATGCACTCCTCATCTCTGTTCTCTCTCCTGTTCTCTCTACCTCTCTCATGTCCTGCTCATAAAAAGGATGCCATCAGCATACGCTAAGTAATATCTAACCAAATAACTTGTTTTTTACTATAATTTTATGTTGGTCATCATTGGTAGTCATCATCATCTGGGACTGAGAGTGCTGTGAAGTGTGGGGCAGGTGTATCCAGCTTCTTTCCTGTGAATACAGGAGTGAGGCAGGGGTGCGTCCTTGCCCCATCACTTTTCAACGCTTGTATGGACTGGGTATTGGACAAGGTTGTAGATCAAAGTGATTGTGGAGCATCCGTCGGCAACACCAAGATCACTGATCTTGTTTTTGCCGATGATGCAGTAATCTTTGCTGAGTCGCTGGAGGTCCTGGTGATGGCTCTCGAGGCGCTGCACGAGGAGGCAAAGCCTTTGGGACTTGAGGTCTCCTGGCTCAAGACCAAGGTCCAGGTATTTGGAGACTTACTAGATGAAGCAGTACAGTCTGTTCATGCGTGTGGCGAGGACATTGAGATCTTGGAAAGTTTTACATACCTTGGTAGCGCAGTCCATAATGACGGCGGGTCACGTCAAGAAGTCTTACGACGGATTGGCATAGCCCACGGTGTTATGGACTCGCTCAGCGGGAGTATTTGGCGTTGTCGGTACCTGTGCAGGAGGACAAAGATCCGGATCTTCAAGTCGCTTGTGATCCCTGTCTTACTCTATGGTTGTAAGACATGGACACTAAATAGTGACTTGAAGAGACGAATCAATGCCTTTGGTAATAAGTGTCTTCGCAGAATCATGGGGTATCGCTGGGATGATTACGTGTCAAATCAGCGATTGCACCGTGAGACTGAATCGAGGCCTATTACCTGCATAGTCCGTCAGCGCCAACTTCGGCTATATGGGCATGTGGCACGCTACCCTGAAACCGATCCTTCCCATCGGGTTGTATCTGTAAGAGACAATCCGGCGTGGAGGAGGCCAAGGGGGCGCCCACAAGGCTCGTGGCTGGGGCAAGTTGATGTTTCTTGTCGAGAGCTGCTTGGTATGGGAAAGGAGCCTGCATGGGAACTCGCGCGTGGTGACCCCGGGAGTGGCGTCGTAGGGTGGGCGAGGCGACGCGCCCCCCGGCGTATGCCCCCAATGATTGATTGATCATTGGTAATGTCATTGGTAATGTAATTGGTAATGATCATTGGTAAGTCAGAGCTTATCTTATTTTTTGTGAGAAAAATAAAATAAAAAAAGGTATTTGAGAGCCGGATATTCATAAAACATTCGGGGCTACAGCCCCCAATGCCCAGGCCTAACTACGCCCCTGTGCCGCCTTCCAGTAATTCACTCTGTCAAACGCTTTTCTGGCAACCAGGAAACACAGATAATGTTAATGAGTCATTGTTAATTGCCTGATCACATGTTGATATGCAACCTAGACACAATAACACACCTGACCAGATTTTAATGTGGATAGAAAATATTCCATCTTACATATTCATCAGCGACGAATATGTACATCTTATATATTCATCAATTTATATTCCAACGGTCAAGGTGAATGGAGGTTGCCGTCTGGCAACATATTGCACTTCTGCTCTTCCCGCTCTACCTTTTCCGTTATGTTTAATAATAATAAAAAACCTTGTGTCTCTCTTTCAGTAGTAGTAGTAAAAGTAGTAGTAGTAGTAGTAGTAGTAGTAGTAGTAGTAGTAGTAGTAGTAGTAGT
>JACEEZ010018770.1:260000-281853 GCA_016584305.1 Chionoecetes opilio
CCAGCACCATGAGGAGGAGGCCCTGGAGGCACCACCACCAGTAGTGCAGGTGTGCCGCGTCGAGGAGGTAGGAGAGGCCGAGGGCATCCACCGCCAGCCGCACCTGCAGGTCGAAGAGGACGTGCAGGGCTTGTCGGGCCAGGTCGTCGCTCCACGTGAAGTGCACTGCGTACCACGCCCCGCACAGGGACTTGCAGTGCTCCGGCAGCAGACGGCACAGCACGAGGAGGGGCAGGGTGGAGCACAGCACCACGCCGCCCCACACCAGTTGCGACAAGAACGCTGCCTCGTCGCGCTGCCCGGCGAGGGGTTGGTGGTGGTGATAGCCGTAGACCAGGGTGGCCACGTCACCAGCCACCACCGCCACCACCGCCACCACCTTCAGGATACAGAGCAAAATCTTCACTTTGTTATAGCTTGCCATGGAGACTCGCTTATTCTTGCCACTGACAGTTCTGCCAAACATGCAAGGTCGCGGCGGGATAACCAACTTGGAGTTAGGTTTCGGGATCAACATGTCCTTATAAGGCTAACTCCAGCCTCATGTGTGTTCCTATCTAACTCTAACCCCTTGTTCCAAGCTCTTGGTCGTGGGGGGCTTAGGGACGGAAGGCCTATTGCTCGATGCCGGGACGGTGATCCTTAGGGTCGCCTCCCAGCTCGGGGTTCTGTCCCTGGACCAATCAATATTTACTTGTAGTTTCTCTTATTTCAAGGTTTGTTTTCCCTTGCTTCATAATTATGTCTGTCCCTCTCTGCCTCAAACTATCCCTGTATCGTGCGTGCATGTTAGTGTGCGTGTGTGTGTGTGTGTGTGTGTGTGTGTGTGTGTGTGTGTGTGTGCCCAGGGAATCAGGGATCCCCTGAAGACATGCGGAGTCTCCGCCGAGACTTGCTGGCGAGGGGCCGCGAGACGTGGCGACTCGTGAGCTGCCTGGAGGAGCAGGTGCCGAGGGCCGAGGAGGAACACCACGCCTTCAAAGAGCAGGTGCTGAGGGTCGAGGAGGAGCATCACGCTTTGAAGGAGCAGGTGCCGAGGGCCGAGGAGGAACACCACGCCTTCAAAGAGCAGGTGCCGAGGGTCGAGGAGGAGCACCTCGCCTTCAAGGAGCAGGTGCCGAGGGCCGAGGAGGAGCACCACGCCTTCAAGGAGCAGGTGAGCAAGTGATATGTAGGTAACGAGAGTCAAGGGGATTGAGGAGCAACTGAAGGAAGAAGACAAGGAAGGGAGGAAGGAAGACTTTGATAGATCTAACTATATGACGTGGCTAGTTTTAGAAGAGGGAAGAAGGAATTATATACTTGTAGGAATTATATTACATGCATTTTTTACACACACACACACACACACACACACACACACACACACACACACACACATACTACACTGGTGACAGGCAGAAAAGACAGTATTGAAGAAAAATAGTTACGCCAAGAAAGGTTAGGTTAAGGTTAGGTTCTATGCCCTCAGTCAACCCCCACCCAGACAGCCTTGCTAATGTAGGTTCAAGCCCTTCAGAACACCCCGCTCCGTCCCGTCCCGTCCCGCCCCGTACCAAAGCCGTCTCTATGTAATACAGACGGCTTTGCCCGTACCGCCCCGCCCCGCCCCGCCCGTCCCGTCCCGCCCCGTCCCGTCACGTCACGCTGCTGCACACGTCACGCTCTCCGAAGAAACAAGCCTTGGGTGAGACATTGAACGTGACCTTGAACTTTTTGTGGCCGATTAACACGTCTCGTCACGTCGTAAAAATCCCAAACGAGAAATTGTTGGAAAATACAGAATGAGTCAACGGGGAAAAACAGACAATAAAGTAAATGACAATAAAAAATGATAATAAATGAAATGAATGAATGAAAACCGGGGGAAAAAAACTGACAAACGAGTTAATGGGGGAAGTACAGGATGATTCACCTTGTTTATCTATTCATTTATTCATCCATTTATACATTTATTCATTTTTCACCTTGTTTATCTATTCGTTTATTCATCCATTTATTCATTTTTCACCTTGTTTATCTATTCGTTTATTCATCCATTTATTCATTTTTCCCTTTGTTTATCTATTCATTTATTCATACATTTATACATTTATTCATTTTTCCCCTCGTTTATCTATTAATTTATTCATCCATTTATTCATTTATTCATTTTTCACCTTGTTTATCTACTCATTTATTCATCCATTTATTAATTTATTCATATTTCCCTTTGTTTCTCTATTAATTTATTTATCCATTTATACATTTATTCATTTTTCACCTTGTTTATCTATTCATTTATTCATCATTTATACATTTATTCATTTTTCACCTTGTTTATCTATTCATTTATTCATCATTTATACATTTATTCATTTTTCACCTTGTTTATCTACTCATTTATTCATCCATTTATTCATTTTTCACCTTGTTTATCGATTCATTTATTCATCATTTATACATTTATTCATTTTTCACCTTGTTTATCTATTCATTTATTCATCCATTTATTCATTTTTCGCCTTGTTTATCTATTCATTTATTCATCATTTACATTTATTCATTTTTCACCTTGTTTATCTATTCATTTATTCATCATTTATACATTTATTCATTTTTCACCTTGTTTATCTACTCATTTATTCATCCATTTATTCATTTTTCGCCTTGTTTATCTATTCATTTATTCATCTATTTATTCATTTATTCATTTTTCATCTTGTTTATCTATTCATTTATTCATCCATTTATTCATTTATTCATTTTTCATCTTGTTTATCTATTCATTTATTCATCATTTATACATTTATTCATTTTTCCCCTTGTTTATCTATTCATTTATTCATCCATTTATTCATTTTTCGCCTTGTTTATCTATTCATTTATTCATCCATTTATTCATTTTTCGCCTTGTTTATCTATTCAGTAATTTAATATAGCCACTTTCTCTTCTTTTTCTCCGTTTTTTTTTACATTTATCACAATTACTCAGAAATCACATGTATAAAAAAAATTCACAAACGATAAATGGGAGAAAATACGGCGTGAGTCAATGGGGAAAAAATTATTTAATCTTTTGAAGTCTTTTTATGAACCTTGTAAATAAGCTCAGTTAATTAAATGTCACTCAGGTGTATTATTATTAAATGTCACTCAGGTGTATTATTATTAAATGTCACTCAGGTGTATTATTATTAAATGGAATTAGTGTTGTATTCATTTTTATTCACTAGCATCCCATAATTGCCTCACCAGCGATAATTAATATAAAGAAGAAGAACTTGTCTTTTATAAATCTTGTAAATAAGCTCAGTTAATTAAATCTCACTCAGGTGATTAGTATTAAATATAATTCGTGTTGTATTCAATTTCTATTAATCCCTTCACGCCCAGATCTTTCCTTGGGCTATATAAAATCGTCTGTTGTCAGCCATAAAATTACGAAAAGTGACTGAATATACCAAATTAGCTAAAGGACAAGGGTACTAAACAGGTCATAGCTATTAAAATATTGCTTATAGTCACTAAAAATCGTCTAATGGTAGCCAAATTACAATGAAAATTACGTTCTGGGCCTCAAGGGGTTAATCAAAGACTACTCTATACAGTAGTCTTTGGGTTAATACTTATACACCTGAGTGGGATTTGATTAACTAAGCTTATGTACAGGATTCACAAACATATTTACTCACGCATTCACACATTTACAAAACACTTCAGAATATAACTCGTTTTTTCCCCGCTGAATCATCCTGTATTTCCCCCATTTACTCGTCTGTGATTTACTCGCATGTGATTTACTCGTATGTGATTTACTCGTCTGTGATTTACTCGTCTGTGATTTACTCGTCTGTGATTTACTCGTCTGTGATTTACTCGTCTGTGATTTACTCGTCTGTGATTTACTCGTCTGTGATTTACTCGTCTGTGATTTACTCGTCTGTGATTTACTCGTCTGTGATTTACTCGTATGTGATTTACTCGTATGTGATTTACTCGTCTGTGATTTACTCGTCTGTGATTTACTCGTCTGTGATTTACTCGTATGTGATTTACTCGTCTGTGATTTACTCGTATGTGATTTACTCGTCTGTAATTTACTCGTCTGTGATTTACTCGTATGTGATTTACTCGTCTGTGATTTACTCGTATGTGATTTACTCGTCTGTGATTTACTCGTATGTGATTTACTCGTCTGTGATTTACTCGTATGTGATTTACTCGTCTGTGATTTACTCGTATGTGATTTACTCGTCTGTGATTTACTCGTCTGTGATTTACTCGTATGTGATTTACTCGTCTGTGATTTACTCGTATGTGATTTACTCGTATGTGATTTACTCGTCTGTGATTTACTCGTCTGTGATTTACTCGTCTGTGATTTACTCGTCTGTGATTTACTCGTCTGTGATTTACTCGTCTGTGATTTAGAAGAACAAGACGTATTGAGTACAAACGTGCAGCAGAACATCGTAAAAGTCTCCCTAAAGAACAAGTGAGACCCTTCACCTTTGTTAAGTGAGGGTTTTACACAGAGAGATAAGAGGTGGTGTGCATTACGGTGGGGTAATAGATTTAACGCCCTTTCGGACACGCTACCTAACAAAGAAACAAACGTCTACTTGTTCTACTTTCTTATGCAAATTTATAGGTCTGTCTGTGTCTCTGTTTGTCTGTCTGTCTGTCTCTCTCTCTCTCTCTCTGTCTCTGTCTCTGTCTCTGTCTCTGTCTCTGTCTCTCTCTCTCTCTCTCTCTCTCTCTCTCTCTCTCTCTCTCTCTCTCTCTCTCTCTCTCTCTCTCTCTCTCTCTCTCTCTCACACACACACACATCCTTGACAAACACATTTCTCAACATTCACTCTCATTACTCTCACTTTTGTTTTAAAACCACTTCAAATTTTTCATATCAATTTAGATAAGAATAAAACATATACATGTTGACATTTGTAATAACCTTTCATTTCCGGACTTTACCATCGCCTCTTCACTATTTGCCTCAATGGTAGTGATTCAGCATCCTGTGAACCGGATTTCGATCTTGTTGATTTAGTTAAGTCAAGTTTGAGTCATGTATGTGACCGGTATTTCCAAAGAGCTCTATGTATCTCTCTCTCTTTCTCTCGGTCTGTCTGTTTGTGTCTCTGTCTGTCTCTCTGTCTGTCTATCTGTCTATCTCTCTGTCTCTCTGTCTCTCTCACTATCTTTCTGTCTCTATCTCTGTCTATCTGTCTGTCTTTACAGGAACTACCACGTGTAGATCTCACGGCCTCTTGTAGCTTGCTTATTACCTCCGCCAACGAAGTTGGATGGGTTATGTTTTCACCCCGATCTGTCTGTCTGTCTGTCTGTCTGTTTGTTAGTGTACAGGATTTCTCGAAAAGTTGCGAATAGATTTGGACCAAACTCGGTATACCAAGTCTATTTGGTATAAGGAAGAACTGATTTAATTTTGGATGAAATCTATTGACAACTGTTGCCATGGCAACCAATTGATGAAATATTCGGCCGGAGGTATGCGCTCATACTGAGTGCATATATATATATATATATATATATATATATATATATATATATATATATATATATATATATATATATATGAATATATATTATATATATATATATATATATATATATATATATATATATATATATATATATATATATATATATATATATATATATATATATATATATATATGTATATTAGATGAAATATTCGGGCGGAGGTATGCGCTCTACTGAATGCCCCCCCCCCTAGTTTTCTTATGTTCTTATCTGTCTGTCTCTCTGTTTCTCTCTGTTGCTGTTGTCTGTCTGTCTGTCTGTCTGTCTGTCTGTCTGTCTGTCTGTCTGTCTGTCTGTCTGTCTCTCTGCCTGTCTCTCTCTCTCTCTCTGCCTCTGTCTATGTCTCTATCTGTCTTTCTTTCTGTCTGTCTCTCTGTATATCTCTCTCTCTCTGTCTCTCTCTCACTCTGTGCGTCTCTCTCTCTCTCTCTCTCTCTCTCTCTCTCTCTCTCTCTCTCTCTCTCTCTCTCTCTCTCTCTCTCTCTCTCTCTCTCTCTCTCTCTCTCTCTCTCTCTCTCTCTCTCTCTCTCTCATTGCCTTTCTGTAAATGGTTTTATTACTCACGTCTTTTTTCTATAATCACACCTCCGCCATAAAACTCCAGCCCTTATCTAGGTCACGCCTCGAGGGAAAAAGAATATAAATAATACCCCTGCATCACCTGAACACATTAGATCAGTCACTCTGCATTGATTTTTTTCCTACTTTAAACACACAATCATGACATTAAAGTCTTCCAAAAACCAGTATTAAAAATCACAGTATACATTCACATTTAATAAATCTTCACAAAATAAAAATTAAAGAAGTGGTTAAAATAGAAAGCAAAGACCCCAACACGTTTTATTTATTTCATTTATAAATTCAGTCTTTTGTCCCTTTTTTTTTTTTTTTTTACTTTTTATGCCAGTTTTTTTTATTGACTGGATTTACTGGGCTTTTTACTACTGGATTGAGAATGTTTTTTGTTCTACTACTACTACAACTTTTCCTGACTACTACTACTACTACTACCACTACTACTACTACTACCACTACTACTACTACTACCACTACTACTACTACTACCACTACTACTACTACTACCACTACTACTACTACTACCACTACTACTACTACTACCACTACTACTACTACTACCACTACTACTACTACTACCACTACTACTACCACTACTAATACTTCTGACTATTACTACAAATACCACCACTATTACTTTTACCACTCACTGCTACTACCAAAACTCCGCCAAATGCCTTAAATAACACTGATCTAAAGCTGCCTAACCTGACCTGACCTAACCTTACCTAACCTTACCTAACCTAACCTAACCTAACCTAACAGAACAGAACCTAACCTAACAGAACAGAACCTAACCTAACAGAACAGAACCTAACCTAACCTAAATACAATGTAGCGCTACGGGAGGGTTGAGAAATGCTATTGCTCATTACATTAAAGAATTTTTTGTTATTATTTTTGTTATTATTTTCATATTGTCCCGCTGACCAAATGTTCTACCTTTCGTGGCCAAACCGTCCTAGGGGTGGTGTGTCATGGCCTAAATGTCCATGGCCCAAACGTCCATGGCCCAAACGTCTATGGCCCAAACGTCCATGGCCCAAACGTCTATGGCCCAAACGTCCATGGCCCAAACGTCCATGGCCCAAACGTCCATGGCCCAAACGTCCATGGCCCAAACGTCTATGGCCCAAACGTCTATGGCCCAAACGTCCATGGCCCAAACGTCCATGGCCCAAACGTCCATGGCCCAAACGTCTATGGCCCAAACGTCTATGGCCCAAACGTCCATGGCCCAAACGTCCATGGCCCAAACGTCCATGGCTCAAACGTCCATGGCCCAAACGTCTATGGCCCAAACGTCCATGGCCCAAACGTCCATGGCCCAAACGTCCATGGCCCAAACGTCCGGTCACCATTTTTTATTTATTATTTATTATTATTTTTTTATTTTTTTATTTTTTTTATTTTCTCGGTCACCATTGACAACACCACCTTCACCAAACCACATATATATAGCAAAGGTCAACAAGCAGTCTCTCGCACGTACCCTACCATAGAAGGGGAACTACCTGACACTACTCTGGGTACACACTTTCTCCCTCCCATGACGCAATAAACAGGTCTGACGGATCCATTTCTTGTCTCTTGGACTTGTGACTCAACTGTTCTCATGTTAATTTTTTGCTTATCACTCCTTTTTTTTATCGATTGTCCGTTAGTTGATCCTGTTATTATATCATCATTATCATTAGCATTGTTAACGTCACTATCTAACCTAATGTAAAATGGTGTGGTAAAATGTGAGTTCTTGGTCCACGGAAACTTCAAATGTAAAGTCAATATATGTTTATAAATATATTATAAATCATGGCTCACAAATCTTACATCATTTTTCCATATCCTGATTTTCCTTTAGTGTTTTTAATTAACTCTTTCACACCCAGATCTTTCCATTGCTATATAACATCGTCTGTTGTTAGCCATAAAATTAAGAAAACTAACTTAATATACCAAATTAGTAGAAAACAAGGATACTAACCAGGTCATATCTATAAAATATTGCTTATATTAATTAAAATCGTCTTTTGTTAGTTAAATTACAATGAAAATTACGTTTTGGGACTCAAGGGGTTAAGGTAAACATAAGCAAATAGAAGTCATGGTCCGTACTTGTAATTCTATGATGATAATTTAGTACTACAAATGCACATAGAAACAACAGTCGTGGAAGTGTATAAGAAATAAGAGTGTGAGCAAAATAAAGAGAGAGAGAGAGAGAGAGAGAGAGGGAGAGCGAGCGAGAAGAGGAGAGAGAGAGAAGAGAGAGGAGAGAGAGAGAGAGAGAGGACGAGGAGGAGAGAGAGAGAGAGAGAGAGAGAGAGAGAGAGAGAGAGAGAGAGAGAGAGAGAGAGAGAGAGAGAGAGAGAGAGAGAGAGAGAGAGAGAGAGAGAGAGAAGAGAGAGAGAGAGAAGAAGAGAGAGAGAGAGAGAGAGAGAGAGAGAGAGAGAGAGAGAGAGAGAGAGAGAGGAGCGAGGAGAGAGAGAGAGGAGAGAGAGAGAGAGAGAGAGAGAGAGGAGAGAGAGAGAGAGAGAGAGAGAAGAGAGAGAGAGGAGAGAGAGAGAAGAGAGAGAGAGAGGAGAGAGAGAGAGAGAGAGGAGAAGAGAGAGATGAGAGAGAGAGAGAAGAGAGAGAGAGAGAGAGAGAGAGAGAGAGTAGGGCGGCAATGTTGATTTGTTCCTAATCTATAACCTTATGAACTTGTCAAATTTAAGTCGAATAAAAAGAAAATGAGTTCTATTGATTTTTCTTCACTCCATGTTTTTTTTACATCACAAAGAACTGGCCAAGGGCAAAATAAAAAGAGGTCACAAAAAGTCCGCTGTTCCCAATCCCTATAAAAAAGACAGTAAGAGAACAAAGAAAGGGGGGTGGGCATACTAAACAACGTCAATTTTCTATCTCAAAAATGTCTTCTGAAATATATGGAGGTAAAAATTCAATGGCATAATTTTCTATCTAAAAAATGTCTTCTGAAATATATGGAGGTAAAAATTCAATGGCATAATTTTCTATCTAAAAAATGTCTTCTGAAATATGTGGAGGTAAAAATTCAATGGCATGGAGTAAGAAGAACTAGAATAAGAGATAAGGACAACTGTTATGATGAGGAAAATGTAAGGGAATAGGGAAAATGAAAAGAAAAAAAGGGGAGGATGGAGGAAAAAATAATAGGAGAGTGGAGAGAAGGAAGAGCAAGTCCTGACATGAAGAAATAGTATTAGAGTGAAGAACAACGGTGAACTTTCCTTATGTGTAGAGAGAGAGAGAGAGAGAGAGAGAGAGAGAGAGAGAGAGAGGAGAGAGAGAGAGAGAGAGAGAGAGGAGAGAGAGAGAGAGAGAGAGAGAGAGAGAGAGAGAGAGAGACTACGCACTGCTAATACTGTTGTTTATACAATCATAATCATTATAGCTTTCACTACAATACTACTACTACTACTACTACTACTACTACTACTACTACAACTACTACTACTACTACTACTACTACTACTACTACTACTACTACTACTACCAATAATAATGATAGCATAATAAAAATAACTCCTAACTGCACTGATGACGATAGCAATTACACACACACACACACACACACACACACACACACACACACACACACACACACATACACACACACACACACACACACACACACACACACACACACACACACACAGACACACACACACACACACGACCCACTTAGTAGTAAACGCTGCAGGAGGTAAAGTATAGATATTACAAACTTACAAGTCTTCCAGTAATAGCAGTAAATCATAGGTTCATTGCCGTTTTGTAGTTGTTATTAGTATATTATTATATAGTATTATATAGTATTATATAGTATTATTATTATTAGTAGTAGTGACTGTGGTGGTACGTAATTATTGCTATTCTACCTTGTTATATGATACATTTCTCAAGGGAAGGATATAGCAAGACAATAGAATAGAATATAGTTAGAATATATAAATGGACTAGATAGTAAGTAGCAAAGAGCAAATAGTAGAAAAAGTAGTAACAAAAATAGTAGTAAAAAGTAGTAACAAAATAAAGTAGTAAAAAGTAGATAGATAAATAAATAGAATAAATAGAATGGATATAAATAAATAAAAAGATAATAGATATAGTATAGATAATGTGGAAGGGAAAAAGAGGAGGAGAGAAGGATGGAAATGTTATGCTATGTTTATAATGCAATGAGGAAATGACAGGCAGAGAGACAGACATGGAAAAAGATTAGCAAAACAACGATTATGAAGACAGACAAATAAGAAGGGAAACGTATAAATAAAGCATAATTATAAAGAAACATGATAGGAAAACACTAAATGAAGAGAGAAAAAAGTTGGAAAGAGTACGAAAACACTAAATGAAGAGAGAAAAAAGTTGGAAAGAGTACGAAAACACTAAATGAAGAGAGAAAAAAGTTGGGAAGAGTACGAAAACACTAAATGAAGAGAGAAAAAAGTTGGAAAGAGTACGAAAACACTAAATGAAGAGAAAAAAGTTGGAAAGAGTACGAAAACACTAAATGAAGAGAGAAAAAAGTTGGGAAGAGTACGAAAACACTAAATGAAGAGGAAAAAAGTTGGAAAGAGTACGAAAAACACTAAAATGAAAGAGAAAAAAGTTGGAAAGAGTACGAAAAACACTAAATGAAGAGAGAAAAAAGTTGGAAAGAGTACGAAAACACTAAATGAGAGAGAAAAAAGTTGGGAAGAAGTACGAAAACACTAAAATGAGAGAGAAAAAAGTTGAAAGAGTACGAAAACACTAAATGAAGAGAAAAAAAGTTGGAAAGAGTACGAAAACACAAATGAAGAAGAAAAAAAAGTTGGAAAGAGTACGAAAACACTAAATGAAGAGAGAAAAAAGTTGGAAAGAGTACGAAAACACTAAAATAAGAGAGAAAAAAGTTGGGAAGAGTACGAAAACACTAAATGAAGAGAGAGAAAGTTGGAAAAGTACGAAAACACTAAATGAAGAGAAAAAAGTTGGAAAGATGTACGAAAACACTAAATGAAGAGAAAAAAGTTGGAAAGAGTACGAAAACACTAAATGAAGAGAGAAAAAGTTGGAAAAGAGTACGAAACACTAAATGAAGAGAGAAACAAAGTTGGAAAGAGTACGAAACACTAAATGAAAGAGAAAAAAGTTGGGAAGAGTACGAAAACACTAAATGAAGAAGAAAAAAGTTGGAAAGAGTACGAAAACACTAAATAAGAGAGAAAAAAGTTGGGAAGAGTACGAAAACACTAAATGAAGAGGAAAAAGTTGGGAAAGTACGAAAACCACTAAATGAAGAGGAAAAAAAGTTGGAAGAGTACGAAAACACTAAATGAAGAGAGAAAAAAGTTGGAAAGAGTACGAAAACACTAAATGAAGAGAGAAAAAAGTTGGAAAGAGTACGAAAACACTAAATGAGAGAGAAAAAAGTTGGGAAGAGTACGAAAACCACTAAATGAAGAGAGAAAAAGTTGGAAAGAGTACGAAAACACTAAATGAAGAGAGAAAAAAGTTGGAAAGAGTACGAAAACACTAAATGAAGAGAGAAAAAAGTTGGAAAGAGTACGAAAACACTAAATGAAGAGAGAAAAAAGTTGGAAAGAGTACGAAAACACTAAATGAAGAGAGAAAAAAGTTGGGAAGAGTACGAAAACACTAAATGAAGAGAGAAAAAAGTTGGGAAGAGTACGAAAACACTAAATGAAGAGAGAAAAAAGTTGGAAAGAGTACGATAACACTAAATGAAGAGAGAAAAAAGTTGGAAAGAGTACGAAAACACTAAATGAAGAGAGAAAAAAGTTGGAAAGAGTACGAAAACACTAAATGAAGAGGGGAAAAAGTTGGAGAGTACGAAAACACTAAATGAAGAGAGAAAAAAGTTGGGAAGAGTACGAAAACACTAAATGAAGAGAGAAAAAAGTTGGAAAGAGTACGAAAACACTAAATGAAGAGGGGAAAAAGTTGGAAAGAGTACGAAAACACTAAATGAAGAGAGAAAAAAGTTGGGAAGAGTACGAAAACACTAAATGAAGAGAGAAAAAAGTTGGGAAGAGTACGAAAACACTAAATGAAGAGAGAAAAAAGTTGGAAAGAGTACGAAAACACTAAATGAAGAGAGAAAAAAGTTGGGAAGAGTACGAAAACACTAAATGAAGAGAGAAAAAAGTTGGAAAGAGTACGAAAACACTAAATGAAGAGAGAAAAAAGTTGGGAAGAGTACGAAAACACTAAATGAAGAGAGAAAAAAGTTGGGAAGAGTACGAAAACACTAAATGAAGAGGGGAAAAAAGTTGGGAAGAGTACGAAAACACTAAATGAAGAGGGGAAAAAGTTGGGAAGAGTACGAAAACACTAAATGAAGAGAAAAAGTTGGAAAGAGTACGAAAACACTAAATGAAGAGAGAAAAAGTTGGAAAGAGTACGAAAACACTAAATGAAGAGAGAAAAAAGTTGGAAAGAGTACGAAAACACTAAATGAAGAGGGGAAAAAGTTGGAGGGGAGATGATAACAGGGTGATTGAGATGACAGAAGTGAAGATACTCATGTCATCTGTCTCATGTTTTACCTGCTTGTATCTTTATCTTTAGGTCACTTTTCCCATCCATCCTCCTCCTCCTCCTCCTCCTCCTCCTCCTCCCTCTGCTCCTCCTCCTCCTCCTCCTCCTCCTCCTCCTCCTCCTCCTCTTAGCATTGAATCATCTCTTTCCTTTCTTTTTCTGACCTTCAAGTGTCAGTATTTTACGAGCCACACCCTCCTCCTCCTCCTCCTCCCTCCTCCTCCTCCTCCTCCTCCTCCTCCTCCTCCTCCTCCTCCTCCTCCTCCTCCTCCTCCTCCTCCTCCTCCTCCTCCTCCTCCTCCTCCTCCTCCTCCTCCTCCTCCTCCTCTCCTCCTTCTCCTCCTCCTCCTCTCCTCCTTATCCATGCTCCTCCTCCTCCTCTTCATCATCATCATCATCATCATCATCATCATCTTCTTCTCCTCCTCCTCCTCCTCCTTATTCTTGTTCTTTTTCCTCCTCCTCCTCCTCCTCCTCCTCCTCCTCCTCCTCCTCCTCCTCCTCCTCCTCCTCCCTCCTCCTCCTCCTCCTCCTCTCTCTTCCTCTTCCTCCTCCTCCTCCTCCTTTAACAAAATTTTTCCTCCCTCTATCATACTTTACTTCATTCACTCTCTCCTCTCTCTCTCTTCTCTCTCCTCTCTCTCCTCTCTCTCTCTCTCTCTCTCTCTCTCTCTCTCTCTCTCTCTCTCTCTCTCTCTTCTCTCTCTCTCTCTCCTCTCTCTCTCTCTCTCTCTCTCTCTCTCCACATTCCTATCACACATACACATACACCCCCAACACCCCCTCTCACCCCAACCCCCCACCCCCTTCTTTACTCACACACAAAATGATACAGTAAGTTAATGTTGTTGTCTTGAAAGTAATGACAAGTTAGTGGTGGCGTCCTTCTCCTTTACACAAATACACACCTTATCTCGCAGACCAATTCATGATAAACAACCTAGCCAGTCACCTCCTATGTATGTATGTATGTACTATGTATGTATGTATGTATGTATGTATGTATATACCGACAATGGATGTTGTTTTTGTTCTAATATAATTATGTGGACTGCAGATTGCATTATTTGTGTTGTTTATATTAGTATTAACAGTATGTATTGTTATAAGATTATGTGTTAATGTTAAGATTTATGTACACTGTGGTCAATAAATTATCTATCTATCTATCTATCTATGTATGTATCTATGTATGTATGTATGTATGTATGTATGTATGTATGTATGTATGTATGTATGTATGTATGTATGTATGTATGTATGTATGTATCTATGTATGTATGTATCTATGTATGTATCTATGTATGTATGTATGTATGTATGTATGTATGTATGTATGTATAAGAACATAAGAAAATAAGGAAGCTACAAGAGGCCGCGAGGCCTACACGTGGTAGTTCCTGTCACCTAACACTACCTACATCCACCTTTCATCCCCATCCATGAACCTATCCAGCTCCCCTTTAAAGCTCCCTAATGACTTCGCACTAACTACCTGTCTACTGAGACCATTCCACTCATTCACCACCCTATTTGTGAACCAGTTTTTCCCTATTTCCTTTCTAAATCTACGCTTTTCCAGCTTGAATCCGTTACTTCTTGTTCTACCCTGGTTAAAAGCCGTAAGAACTTTTCCTACCTCTCCTTTATCAAATCCCTTTATCCACTTAAAAACTTCTATGTATGTATGTATGTATCTACGTATGTATGTATGTATGCATGTATGTATGTATGTATGTATGTATCTATGTATGTATGTATGTATGTATGTATCTATGTATGTATGTATGTATCTATGTATGTATGTATGTATGTATGTATCTATGTATGTATGTATGTATGTATGCATGTATGTATGTATGTAAGAGTATATGATAGTAATTATTAGTTGTACTTTTACTATTCTTACTGTATTAATTACCTTATCTCGGAGACCAATTCATGCTCAACAACATTTTTGATGCATTTTTTCCTCATTATATCCTTCATCCTCCCTCTCTCACTCTTTCCTTTCTTCCCCTCTTCCTTCCCCTCGTCCCTCCCTCCTTACCTATTAAAGTCTCACCAAATACTCTATGGTGTTTAGATCCGCTACTTTGCCCTTCTTTCCAGCTTGCTCTCCCTCCTTCCTTCCCTCCCCTCCCTCTTTCCCTCCCCCTCCCTCTTTCCCCCCTCCCTCCCCTCCACGCGTGCTTAATCTCCCACAAGGCCTTATAATATATATTGCTTTTAAACCCCACATTCCTCTCCCCAACACACACCTCCAACACCACACCAAGACAAGGCCTTAAACTGATGCTTTCGAACCGCCCTTCTACCACCACCACCACCTGCAGATATTCATTATCAATAATTGCGAATGCGGATATTTCTAGAAATCATGAGTTTTATTCACAGATAATTGAAATTTTAAAATACTGAGAGATGAATAAAAATATATCATTTACATATTTAGAAATAGGGGAACCAAGAATATATTGATCAAATTATTCTACAATTTAATTATCTGTGTTACCGCGACGCAAGCACGGTGACGCAACAAATTTCCTATAAGTGACAACCCGCCACCCACCACCGGCCCACCACCGGCCCACCACCAGTACAAAAGGTTTGACCAGGAATCGTTCGGGTGCAGGAGACGAGCGAGTGAGTGAGTGAGTGACACCCTTTCTCACTCTCTAGCTCATCTGCACAAACAAATCCAAAAATATTTCCTCTTTTTAACCAGTTGCACAATATTTCGAGTCTCTCTCTCTCTCTCTCTCTCTCTTTCTCTGTCTCTGTCTCTGTCTCTGTCTCTGTCTCTGTCTCTGTCTCTGTCCCTCTCTCTTTCTCTTTCTCTGTCTCTGTCTCTGTCTCTGTCTCTGTCTCTGTCTCTCTCTCTCTCTCTCTCTCTCTCTCTCTCTCTCTCTCTCTCTCTCTCTCTCTCTCTCTCTCTCTCTCTCTCTCTCTCTCTCTCTCTCTCTCTCTCTCTCTCTCTCATAACCAACATGTACAGTGTCTAGTTATTCAAGATATCCGCATAACATCCGCATCCATATATGGGGGTGCGGATGTTAAAAACTATGTGGATATCCGCGGATGCAGATTCGGATATCCGGTCCACCTCTAGTATTTATTATATAAGATCATATATGGTATTTAGTATTAATATATGGAATTAGAGAGTATTGAATATAAGGTCAGGAGTTTGTCTTGTGTATGGGGATTAATAAGGAAACAATACTTGTCACGATATTCAACGGTACACATTACAGCTTTCCTTAAGGCCCCTAGATTACCTTGTGGCGTGAACCTGTCATATCAAGGGAAGGGAAGGGCAAAGGAAGGGAAGGGAAGGGAAGGGAAGGGAAGGGAAGGGCAAATAAGTAAGGGAAGGGAAGGGTAAGGGAAGGGAAGGGAAGGGAAAATAAGGGAAGGGAAGGGTAAGGGAAGGGAAGGGAAGGGAAAAGAAGGGAAGGGAAGGGAAGGGGAGGGAAGGAAAAGGGAAGGGCAGGGAAGGGTAGGGAAGGGAAGGGTAAGGAAGGGAAGGGAAGGGAAGGGATGGGATGGGCAAATAAGGGAAGGGAAGGAAATGGAAGGGAAGGGAAAAGAAGGGAAGGGAAAGGGAAGGGAAGAAAAGGGAAGGGAAGGGAAGGGAAGGGAAGGGAAGGGAAGGGAAGGGAAGGGAAGGGAAGGGAAGGGATGGGAAGGGAAGGGAAAGGAAGGGAAGGGAAGAGAAGGGAAGAGTAGGGAAGGGATGGGAAAGGAAGGGAAGGGAAGGGTAGGGAAGGGAAGGGAAGGGATGGATGGGAAAGGAAGGATAGAGAGGGCGTGGCTGTGTGAGATGAGACGAAGTGAGAAGTAAGAAAAAGGCAAGAAGAGGTTAAAGAGCTGTGTAACTGGAGTCATGAAGGAAGGAGATAGGGGAGAGAAAAGAAGAGGATGGGAAGGGATGGGAAAAGTAAAGGGAGGAGGAAAAGGAGAGAAAAGAAAAGAGATAGTAAGAGATAGAATAAAAGAAGAAAGGGAAGGAGGGAGGTATGGAAGAAAGGGAGGGAGGATTGACAAACACACACACACACACACACACACCACACCCACGCACACACACACATGACCTCGCTTTTCTTTCTTTACATTCGTCACGCCACGCCTCGTCTGCACCCCCACCTCTCTCTCTCTCTCTCTCTCTCTCTCTCTCTCTCTCTCTCTCATTAACTCCTTCACACCCAGATCTTTCCTTTGCTATATAAAATCATCTGTTGTCAGCCATAAATCTACGAAAAGTAACTTAATATACCAAATTAGTTAGTCGACAAGGATACTTAACAGGCCATATCTATAAAATATTGCTTATATTGACTAAAAAGCGTCTAATGTTAGTCATATTACATTGGAAATTACGTGATGGGTCTTAAGGGGTTAAACAGACATACAAAAGACTAAAATGAAAGAGCAAAAATCACGAAACAAAATTAACGAAAGAAAAAGTAAGAAAAACAGAAAGATGAATATGGTGGGATGACAAGGATGAAAATTTGAAGCAAAAAATTAATAACAAAAATTTAATCATGACACAGATATAATTAATAATGGTGGAAATGGAACAACTAACAGAGGCGGAAGAGGAAGAGGCGAGGAAGACAAAGAAGACAGGAGGAGAAGCCGGACAAGGGCAAGAGCAAAGCGAGGCGAGAGGAAATAACACGGATAACTGCATGTAATTATCTGGTATGAGTGTTGGTGATGCGTTTAGAGCTGACATTACACTGCTCTGAATGACGCATGCGGGGAGAGAGAGAGAGAGAGAGAGAGAAGAGAGAGAGAGAGAGAGAGAGAGAGAGAGAGAGAGAGAGAGAGAGAGAGAGAGAGAGAGAGAGAGGAGAGAGAGAGAGAGAGAGAGAGAGAGAGAGAGAGAGAGAGAGAGAGAATTACAGGTAGACAGACAGATAGGCAGGCAGATTATTTAGAGACAAACAGACAGACAGACAACAAAAACAAATACAGACAGGTGGACCAAAAAAAAGATAAGAATAAAGGCAAACAGAAATCAAAGAAAGACAGAGAGAAAGGAGAACAAATACGAGGAAATGATGAAATAAACACACATACACACACACACACACACACACACACACACACACACACACACACGACAAACATATCAAAACAAAATAATTAAAAGTCTGTAATGAAATGCAAAAAAAACAAATAAAAATAAGACATTCACCCCTGGAAAAATGGAGACACCGAGACAGACAGACAGACAGACAGACAGACAGACAAACAGACAGACAGACAGACAGACAGACAGACAGACAGACATGACCTTGAAAACGAACATACGTACTAACAATACACACTAGGAAATTATTACGAAACGATATGCGCAGACTAGAGAAAGGGTGGCCCGTTCTGCGCAACCTTGGCTATTCTCCGTATATGATCAGAGAGGAGGAGGGAGGGAGGAGGAGGAGGAGGAGGGAGGAAGAGGAGGAGGAGGAGGAGGGAGGAGGAGGAGGAGGAGAGGAGGAGGAGGAGGAGGAGGAGGAGGAGAGGAGGAGGAGGAGGAGGAGAGGTAGGATGCGGAGGAGGGGAGGAGAAGGGGAAAAGGAGGAGGAGAGGAGGAGGAGGAAGGAGGGGAAGAGGAGGAGGAGGAGGAAGGAGGAGGAGGGGAGATCGAAAAAAAAGATGAACAGGTGAAAAAAGGGAAAAGGAAGAGGAAGAGGAAAGAAGGAGGAAGAGGAGGAGGAGGAAGAGAAGGAGGAGGAAGAGGAAGAGGCGGAAGAGAAGGAGGAGGAAGAGGATGAGGAGAGAAGGAGGAGATGAAGAGGAAGAGGAGAATAATACATAGAAGATGGAGTGAAGAAGAGGGCAGTGAGGAGAAGGAGATAATTGGTGAAAAAAGGAGGAAGAAGAGGAGAGAGGCGAAGAAGAAGAGGATTAGAAAGAGAAAGTAAAGGAAGAGAGAGAGAGAGAGAGAGAGAGAGAGAGAGAGAGAGAGAGAGAGAGAGAGAGAGAGAGAGAGAGAGAGAGAGAGAGAGAGAGAGAGAGAGAGAGAGAGAGAGAGAGAGACTAAAGAGGTCTAAAGAATAATAATAAGCGTTGGGGCAAGAATCATGAAGTGTAGGACGAAAATAAGATGAAGAAAACAAGGAGACAAGACAGACAGACAGACAGAGAGAAAGGAGGAGGAGGAGGAGGTCTAAAGAATAATAATAAGAACATAAGAAAATAAGGAAGCTACAAGAAGCCGTGAGACCTAACACGTGGTAGTTCCTGTTACTTAACACTACCTACATCCATCTTTCATCCATCCATGACATTATCTAGCCTCCTTTTAAAGCTCCCTAATGACTCCGGACTAATTACCTGTCTACTGAGTCCATTCCAATCATTTACCACCCTATTTGTGAACCAGTTCTTCCCTATTTCTTTTTTAAATCTACGCTTTTCCAGCTTGAATCCATTACTTCTTGCTCTACCCTGGTTACTAGCCGTAAGAACTTTTCCTACATCGCCTTTATTATATCCCTTTATCCACTTCAAAACTTCTATCAGATTGCCCCTTACTCATCGTTCTTAATAAGCGTTGTGACGAGACTAGAGAAATGGAGGCGGAAGAAAAGAAGAGAACAGGGAAAAAAAACAGACAGACCAGACCAGAGAGGAGGAGGAGAAGGAGGAGGAGGAGGTGGGGAAGAGAGAGAGAGAGAAGAGAGAGAGAGAGAGAGAGAGAAGAGAGAGAGAGAGATAGAGAGAGTATGAGGGGGGGAGGGAGGGAGGCGGTGGCTTCAATATAACCCGAGTAGAGAGTGCAAGTTGTACAGTGTGTTGGGAGCTGCCTTGCGTGAATCAGTTACCAGCTCTGGGAAAGCGAGAGGGACACAGAAAGACAGAGAGAGAGAGAGGCAGAGAAGCTCCTGTGCATTGGTGGTTTTGGTGCTTCAGTGGAATATGGGGAGGATGAGGATTGCTTCATCGTCTTTATCGTCCATTATGTGAGTGTTATTAACCTTGTCCAGTGTGTGTGTGTGTGTGTGTGTGTGTGTGTGTGTGTGTGTGTGTGTTTACATTTGAGCCTATAGCGTCTGTAGGCAGTGGTGACCCAAGGTTCGGATGGCAGGCACTGAAGGTTCACTTGAGGGCTGTGATGGTTGGTTCTCGCACGTGGTGGCGCAGGCAGGATTCTTATAGTGACGCCTGTGATTAGAGGCTCATGCCGCCCCCCTGTGTCCTCCGATGCACTCGCAATCGAAGGTAGAGTTGAAGGGCAGGGCATGTGGGTGTTCTTAGGCCACTCGACGGTGCAGAAAGGTTTTGGTTTTCGTCGGGGATTGAACTTGGGTCACCGAAAACGCCAGTCGGAGACGCTAATCACTCTGCTACCGCCTCCCCATGTGTGTGGGTGTGTGTGTCATCAACAGACAGAACAATGTAATGGAAAAACACATGAAAGTTGTACAATTATTCCAAGTGCTGTTAGCTTTGACGTGTAATATATAGTCACTAATCTTACCTTACACAACATGACAATCCCCAAATTACACTACTGTCTATTCTTTTTAACGAGGCAAAATATCCATTCTATCTTAAGGTCTCATGCTTAAAATTATGCCTATGTTTACCTGATAATATGCTTAACTATGATCAAATACAGCTGAAATTTAGAAGCAGCGTAGTATTCCCATCTTCTGGCATCAAATATCAGTCAGTAAGCAGCAAGGGGTCAGGATTTTTCACCTCGTTAAATAAAAGAGTACAGAGATTTCCTGAACACAAACAAACTAGTCAGCATCTCGCGTGATGTTAAAAAATCATCCTTAACCTATTGAAGTGGTACGCTTGAAGATCCAAAAGTCAAAGTAACCCTCTCACACCTTTACTATAAAAAAATGTCTGTTGTTAGCCATAAAATTACGAAAAGTAACTTCATATACCAAATTAGTTAGTCGACAAGGATACTAAACAGGTCATATCTATAAATTATTGCTTATATTCACTAAAAACCGTTTAATGGAAGTCAAATTACAATGAGAATTATACGTTCTGTGACTCAAGGGGTTAAAGCTATATAACCACCTTGACTTATGAGTTACAAACAGTTGACGTCCAGATGACTCAAACTTATATCTTTCTTTGTAAGGTTTGTCAGTAAATGAGTTAGTTCTAAAGAGGGTTGATGGTGTAGACTTCAATGAGAGTGTCGTAGAGTGGTGGTGATGTCTCAATGGTGTATCTTTCTTGGTGTATATCAGTGGTGTATATCAGTGGTGTATATCAGAACCAGGGGATAAGCAGTCCATGACATGAAAGGCGCTATAGGGTGCAACGTAACAAAAATAATAATAATAATTTACACTATGAAGTAACGTGTCACCACAGGATAGTACATTGACCCTCCGCCCCATGACTCTGCCAAACGAAGGCTTAGTACCCAGCATACACAGCATCAGACAGGCATCGCGCCCTATCTAACCTTTTACATTCACAATATAAAAGTGTTCTGAATAATCGTGAAAAATAACTTAACTTGCCCTAAAAACCCTGCAGTAAGATAGCAACGAATTGAATTAAATGACAACAAAAATAACGCATTTCACCCTTATCTAACCTTTTACATTCACAATATAAAAACTGTCCTCCTCTGAATACTCATAAACAATAACTTAACGTGCCCTAAAAAACCCTGACATGCAACGAATTGAATTAAATTAAAACAAAAATCACGTATCTCACCCTACCTAACCTTTTGCATTCATAATATAAAAACTGTCCTCCTCTGAATACTCATAAACAATAACAAAAACTCTAAGATAGCAACGAATTAAATTAAAAAACTCTAAGATAGCAACGAATTGAATTAAATGACAACAAAAGACAGGCATTTCACCCTAATTAACCTTTAACATTCACAATATAAAAACTGTCCTCCTCTGAATACTCATCAACAATAACTTAACGTGCCCTAAAAACTCTAAAATAGCAACGAATTGAATTAAATGACAACAAAAGACAGGTATTTCACCCTACCTAACCTTTTACATTCACAATATAAAAACTGTTCTCCTCTGAATATTCATAAGCAATAACTTGACTTACCTAAAAAAAAACTGACATGCAAAGAATTGAATAAATGGCACCAAGACACATTCCCCTACCCCCTTTTTTT